>SNQJ01S0073293.1:45355-64940 GCA_010110895.2 Picea sitchensis | reverse complement strand
AAGACACTTTGAAGAAGTATACAAGAAGCCCAGAGGTATGGTCATGAAGCTAGAAATTTTTTGAGGAAGAAGGATATGAAGGAAAGTGTAAATGTAGGTAACATACTCATAGATGGATAGTCTTCATCATACTATTTCCAATGGAAGGTGGAATGTCACATAGTTCCTTACAGTTGAGGATCTATGAGGTCATAGATTTGGAAGCCTGGAAGATGGGTTAAGAATCCCCTAAATAATTACAAGTCATTAACTAAAGGGTAAAGTGGTTGCAACAAGAAGTCCTAAAGTTAAGGAGAGAAGTTACTTAGAAAATGTATAAATACACAACAAAAAGCCTCTCATTTATACATTCACTTACACAATTTTAATGATATATTCTACTGAGCAAGTGATCTATTGGTGAATCTGAAACAGTGAATCTCAGGCAACGAAAGACTAATGTGAGTGAAAGTTTTTGGATTGCATAGGAGAGAAAGGTTTTTCTATGAAACCCTAATTTGGATTACCCCTGCGGGTCAAGCTAATAGTGTCCCATGAGCTACCCTCATGTGTTGTACGACACTTGTCCTGCGACGCCCTGTGTGATGCATGGGTTAGTCCCACGAGGCTAAGCCCGAATTGAGGGAAGATGCTAGTACCAGGTTGTTGAGACTAAGGAAGAGCTACAGGTCTAAAATCTCATGTATCAGGTCAGCTACAGGTCTAAAGGTATGTTATTCTATGTGTTTTAAGGCTTGCATCTTGGAAGGTTTGGTACATTCTTGAGGCATGCCATTGTGATTTTTGGTATATACCTTGAGGCACATATTGGATACTTAGTATATGGTTTGTTGTATGGTATATGCTTGAGGAATATCATGAGTGATATGGCACATGTTTGATGGTATCTCTTGGTACATGGTTTATGAATGTTGGCACATACTTGAGTCACATGGTTTGAGGTACGTCTTGGTTACATGTTGGTGATTTGATGGCCATTCCTTTAGTATATTGTTTGAGGCATTGATATATGCTTGAGGAACATTTTTGGTGCATGGTGTGAGACATATTTTTGGTACATATATAAGGTGCATTTCTTGGTGATATTGATGCATGGTATGGTACAGGTTATGGTACATGGCTGATGTACATGGTATAGTACAGGTTACAATACATGATTGATGTACGATATATGGTACATGGTTGATGTACTTGGTATGGTACATGGTTGATGCATGGTATGGTATAGGTTATGGTACATGGTTGATGTACATGGTATGGTACAGGTTTCGATACATGTTTGATGTACATGGTATGGTATAGGTTTCGGTACATGGTTGATGTACATGGTATGGTACAATTTTTGGTACATGGTTGATGTATATAGTTGATGATTGATGTACATGGTTGATGGTTGATGGTTGATGTACATGGTTTGGTGATGGTTTTGGTATCCATGTGAGTGATTATCAGTTACAGGTTGATGTGACAAAGTGATAGTGATTGGTTGATGTGGCAAAGTGACAGTTAGAGGTTGATGCCACAAGTTGGATGATTGGTTGATCATTGGTTACAGGTTGATGTGAAAGTGATAGGTTGGTTGATTTATCAGTGACAGTGGCAGTTATAGGTTGATCAGTGGTAGTGACAGTTTGAATCTACACTTATATTTCATGGTGGTAGGATGGGGAAAGAAACGGGGGTTGTAGCCTCATTTCGTTTGGTGTCGAAGAAATCAGGAAGTTGGAGCTTCCTTCATGTTGGTGCCTGTAAATCAGGGGGTTGTAGCCTCTTTCTGGTTGGTGTCGGAGAACTTGGGGAGTTGGTGTTTCCTTCAAGTTGGTGGTTGTAAATCAGGTGGTTGGTGCCTCCTTCTAGTTGGTGTTGGAGAATTTGGAAGTTGGTGCTTCCTATGAATGTATTCTTGATATATATAAGAAAAAAAATTATGGTTTTCTCCCATTTGGGTTTCCACATAGATTCAGGTGTACTATGTATCTGATGTGATATTTTTGAATTGTACTACTTATGGTTATATGCTCATGATATATTGAATGCAATCATAAATTATATAATGTTGATAAATTTGAAGATTATATATTATGATTGAAAGTGGTAAAAAGTGCTCATACTAATTCACTCCCTCCCTCTCAGTACTCCAACACTTATTATTCTTACTCCCTTAACATATAGATCTACCCAATTTTGTTAGACATATAGCAAAACATCAAAGGAGATTAACCTACGATTGAGTAGATCGAAAAATATTGATAGAAATAGATGCAATTCTACTAAAAAAATCTAAAAGTATTAGAATTCAATGAAATATACAATTTAAACTTTTAACTCAATTCACCTCTACAAATCATTGCCACATATGATGGCTTCCTTCTTGTATATCTACTTTTATGTCTCTTGCAATATTTTGGTATATATAAAAACCAATGGTTCTCAATAATCATCTTTGAGCTATATCTTACAATGATGTGCTTTTCATTATTTTTTAAATTGTATTTTCATTAATCAATTTATCTTTTCATATTATACTTTATTAAGTATGATTTTGAATTTCATTTTATAAATTTGAATTTAATGAATCAAATCGAATATGTATTGGATTTTCTAGGATTGAATATTATAAATATTTTGTGCTAAAACTTGAAATTTATCGATCATATATAATCATTAATTTAATAATGTGCAGTTTGAACATTGACAAGTTCTTCAATATGATCAATGGTTATGAGAGAATATTTTTAAAATGTTTTAATACATATCCAGATTCAATGTTTTCAATGTTTATCTTGTAAGAATATTCTTAAATGGTTATGAGAGAATATTTTTAAAATGTTTTAATACATATCCAGTTTCAATGTTTATCTTGTAAGAATATTCTTAAAATGGTTTAATTAATATCTAATTCATTGTACTAAAAGTCTTAGAACTATATTCAAGTAAAGTGACTTAATAATATATAATTCAATGTACTAGTAGTTTTAGAACTATACACAAGTTTAATTAATTTGAATTCCAATACAAGATTCAGCTAGATCATGAAATAATTATTTTTAAATGGTTTATTCATTTCCAACTCGAATGAGAAAATATTTTTTAAATAATCATGCATTCAAATATTTTAAAACACATGCATGATCATGAAACAATATTTTTTTAATGGTTTAATTCATTTCCAAATTGAATGATAAAATATTTTTAAAATCGTTCATCATTATTCTCATTCAAATATTTTTAACATCATAATAATCATGAAATAATATTTTTAAAATGGTTTAATTCATTTCTAACATCATAATAATCATGAAATAATATTTTTAAAATGGTTTAATTCATTTCTAATTTGAATGAGCAAAGAATCTTATTCACCAAAGCTTATTTTTTAAATTTTCATTGAAGTTATACATGATATGTTTTTAGTTACATAGTGGGAAAACTTATCATAACTCAATTGTCAACCAGCAGTGGGGACAGCCATCACTGGATGTTATCCTCAAATGCAGGCTAACTCATCAATGTTATTCAAGGAAAAATATGCCACCTAGAATAACATCTTGGTGGTCCATAAGGGGGCGGACTTTCACTCATGCGAGATGTCTCTGGGTATTGGGTAGTTAACATGTTTCATTACATTCGAGCAAGACGAGCTCTTAGCCAAGAAGAAGTAGTTTTAGGTCATACTCTGGGATGTTATGTCATCTTGAAAATATGTTTATATCAATTTATTCCATTTTAAAATAAAAATAATTGGTTATTTGCAAGTAAAAAAGGTCAAGGGTTGTTAGTGTTATCTAATTTAAGGATATTACATTTATTCAAGTAATAGCATGCCATGGAATTTAAGACTAGTCGAGCACTACAAAAATCACCATCTTGAAATTTTAATCATTCAATCCATAGATTATGAGCATAATGTTACAAGCACAACCTTTTCATTAGAGAATATTTAAAAATTCAAGATGGTGATTTTATAGAACTCATTTATTCTTTGGGAGAAAAGTTGTTGAAATATACAAATATCTTCAAATGGATTGTAAAGTGTTGTTGGCCCTTGACCAAGTTTTGGAGAACCTTGGTCATGTTTGACCTTTTTTGGGACTTCGACAAGCTGGTCGAAAGCAGAGCACAAGTCAAAGCGGATATTGTGGGATCTCGGCCCCTTATTAGGGCACTTTTGGGTTTAGGGTTTATGTAACGGGTATGGGATGTCGACCCATGGGTTTACCCATGTTTAGGCCCATTTTGTAATATATAGATAGATCTCTAGGTGATGTAAGAGAGGCTAGTGTGTTAAGTGAAGAGACCTAGTAGAATCGGCTTAGTGCGGAGATATAGGCTTTGTGCATACTATGTGTTAAGACTTGCAGAGCTAAGTGCAAGTGATTGTAAGAAGGATTTGTGCTTAAACCTAGCTCAAGGAAGGAGGATCTGGCGAGGTGTGCGTAGATCTCCTGTCCTATGCGGAGTGGGTTCATGTGGCTCTGTGCTTGTAGAAGATTGAGAGAATATAATAAAGAAGAGAAAAGTTGGTGGACATAGCCCCACACTAGTGTGAACCATGTATATCCTGTGTTATGGTTTCTTTGTGCATTATGGTTGTTAAATTGTTCATGTGATTTAAGCTTAGTGCATTAATGAATGTTTAGATGAATCTGGTATGATAGATTAAGTGCTTAGTGATGTCAATGAATGTTAGATCTGATCTCTTTCCAAATGCTAAGTGCTTAGATGTGTTAGATTTAGTTATTGCATTGTTCTGTAATTAGGGCTTGAATCTGCGATGTTAATAAGGGTTAAATATTGATGAATTCTAACTGCTAAGTGCTTTGTTAGAGTGGCGTAATCACAGATCTGTGCCCCATCTAGGTTGCAGACATTTGAGTCCTGCAACCACCCATGCCTCTACCTCGGGTAAGACTTCATCTACTTCGCAGGTGTTGCCGAAAGGGTCGGTAGTTAGGGTTTTCTTGGTGTGATGTTGAAGTGTTGAACCCTGGGTCTACCCCTGTGCCAACAAATGGTTTCATTGTCGGGACCTAAAACTATGATTGATGGGAACTGAAGAAAAGAAAGCTCTGTGCATAGATCTGCTACTTTAGTGTGCAGTAGTCTACTTAACTTGCAAAGCTCTGTGCTAAGAAGAGAAGTCTGATCTGAAGAAAAGAGGTAATATCTTGAAGCTTTGTGCTATGAGAAAGGTAAGATAAGTGAAAATTTTTATTTCGAAAGAATGGATCTAGGTATGTTTAATGGATTTGGTCCTAATTTGAAAACTAGGGTACAACTAGAAGAAAGAATATTTGATATGAATAGATCCGATAGAAATAATGAAAGATGTGGTATTCCTATGCATAGAAAGAATGTTTGGACTAACAAATGGATCCAGGATCCTAGAAAGAATTTTTTGCAAGATAGTTACTGTGATCCCAGTGTGCAGTACAGGAAAGGTTGGGGATCGTTTAAAAGAAAGAGAGGATTAAATATTTTCTATAGTTGCAGAAGACTAGGACATCTTGCTAAGGAATGCCTTGGTAGAGGTCCTAGTTGTCTTTGTTGTAAATCTATGGACCATGCAGTTTTGGATTGCCCTAGAATGATTGCTAAGGTTGAAAAGATGAATATGAGACAAGAAAACCCTGAGGAAGATCAAGAGACTAAGAACCAGAAAGAATCAGAGACTGTATTATTGTAGATGAAAGAAACCCTGAATGATCTTAGAGACACCAGTTTACTAGAGATATTAAAAGAGAAAGAGTACATAGAAACAAGAATATGAGACTTCGACATAGACTGTGTTCTGGAAGAGGAAACACAGGTGAATATCATGACCGAAAGAACTTGGAAAATTTTGGGAAAGCCTGCTATGGTTCCTTCATTAGGAGGAATAGGATTATTTAGGGGAAAGCTAATAACCTTATGTGGAAGACTTGCCCAGACATCTATGAGTGCTCATGGCACTTTGACAGAAGAAGAATTTGAGATCATTAAGTTTGTTGAGAACAATGCCCCATTTGCTATTTTTCTAGGAAAAACCTGGATTGAGAAAGATCAGATACAAAGGAACCAAGAAGAGGAGGCTCTAGAACAAAAAAAGAAAGAACTAAGAGATTTCATGGCTAGGAGAATAATGCACTTACTGGAAGAAAAAGAGAACCAGTCAAAGCTACTAAGGACCAAAGATATGGACATCAAAGTTGAAAGGACATGGGAAGACTGGAGAAACCTGTTTGTACAAGAGAGTAGAGAACCTACCCCAGAAAGAGAAGAATTATTACCCTTGAACCCTATGAAATACCCTCCATAGTGCGAAGTTAACATGCTAAGAGGAGATAAGAATGATAATGGAAAGAGAAAACCACTGATTCAGATCATAGGAAAGAACGCCAGAAAGCTCAGCAAGAAGAAAGAAAAGTTAGAAAAATTGCAAGAAGTTCCAGAGAAGACCTCACAGAAGGAAGGTTTCCAGAACTCAAACTTCACTGGAATATCAGTACAACACAGATTGGCACTTCGCCATGATGAAGAAATATGACCGTTGGAGGAATTATGATCGTTGGAACGATGCTCCAGAATGGCTAGAAACACAATTATTGTCGGAACGTTCACCCTTGGAACGTTGGGATCATGCCATAACGAATGGAAATGCATTGATTGAGGCATTCCTACCCATTGGAAGATTCTGTTACGATAATATCTACTTATCACGTCGATCGTTGCACCGAGAACACGTTTTCCAATTGTGATTACCTAAGCCCACATAGAACTAGTTGATTTCACGCAGTGATCATTGAGACCTCGCCATCCATTATGTTACATTGAGTATTGTTCACTGACCTAAGATATCAGATCTCGAGCGTACATATCGGACGCAATTAGCGCAGCAAAAAAAACCCATTGAAGAGATTATAATAGACCTCATGGCTGAGAAGTTGATGTCTGCATGCATTCAATCCTCATAGATGAGAGGAGTGCAAGATTCCCCGTCGATTACTCGTGGATCTGGACCATCCTGAGCTGGGACCGAGAAAATAACCAAGCATCGTGATGACTTGGAGAATGCGAAGATAATCCCATCCATTATGCCCGACTACATCCCACCCCTGGCCAGTGTGGTGAGTCATGATAGTGTCCCGAGGGACTTCAACTACACAGTCATCCTGCGTACCTCCCGAAGGGAATACAAGCAGCCAGACTGTAGTTGGAGAGGATTCGAACCTTGAATATCAGTGACTATAACCTAGGAGACTGCAAGAGCTATGGCATGCTCGTACCTCACAAATATTTGACCAAGACCAAGGGAATAAAGTCGAAGATAATCCCCCAGTTGTGGAATATGGACATCGTGAGGTCCACTATCTTGAACGTGATGAATATACCACATTTTGGAAGGCATTAAGAGGTCAACGCGTGCATTAAACTCCTGTTTTCATGCTTCCATGGTGGTTATATATGGCTAGACAAGATTATCACCATAAATATAGCACTGATCCATCAGATCACCGGATTGAGCATGCAAGGACCAGATCCGTAGGAATTTTATCCAAGGAAGGTTGCAGATCGTGCTCTGGCACAGAATATTAAATACACCTATGGTGATGTTGAGAAGGGGAAGCGAGGTTACAAGGTATCCTCCATCCAGAATGGTGCAGTTTTCCTAGCCTTCCAGTTGATCGTTGGTAAGCTAGTAAGGAAGAACAGACCCACGCAAGTCACAGGGTTCGTTGTTGACCTCGCAGCGAAATGCGTGGAAGGATTAAAAATGAATTGGGCGAGCTACCTTGTCAACTAGTTAGAATAGGAATGTCACGAAGCTCGGGATAAGGTCTATGAGTTCCACTTTAGTTGGTTGTTGATCCTCATCATGTTCATTGCTTGGGAGATACCGGAAGGAGTGACCTTCCCTGACATTGATCCATTCGAGCCACTAGCTGCAAAGTTCACCACGCTCTGGTATTCGAGCGATATGGGGAAACAATGGATGTCGAATGAAGTGTTCCATACCTACTACTTGTAGTTAATGAGGGTTATTGAGTCTTTCCCTCGTATGACACCGAACACCTTGGACAGGTCTAGTCCAGTTGCGAAGTTCCACCCAGATAGGCATTTTATATATATTATTGTGCGCAAAGATGAACATAAAGAAGAGCTTCAGTCCTATTACAAGCTCACCCAGGACGACATGGAGGAAATCACCAAGGAGTTGCCTAAAGAACTCCTATTTCCAGTTAACCACACAGAACTTTCTGACCCTGACCTCATTGGAAGTCCAGTGGTTACTCGCGAAAAGTATGATGCACCCAGTAGTAGCAGGAAGAAAAATAAGGAAGATGTCCAGGAAATACACAACACATCAGAGGAGACTGCATCAGATTCACTTAACGGAGGAGGAGACGATGAAGTGGAAAAAGAAGAGAAAGAAGGGGAAGAAGACAAGTAGAAGCAGGGCAAAGTAACACCACCTAGGAATCCCATTGAAGAGGCAGAGACATCCAAGAAAAGAAATGTTTCCCCAACGAAACATACATCGCGGAAGAATTCCAAAGCTAGTAATCCAAAGCTCCAGACTGTGCTCACGGTTGATGACTTCGACTTCATTATCGCAGTTGTATCAGACGCCTAGGAAGATATTTTGCAAAGAAATGAAGCAAAACAAAAAACCATGTATGAAAAAATTGAAGCAGAACTGAGAAGAGTATAGCAAGCCCTTCACTCCAGCCATGCAGTGTCCATTGCACCCCCTCCATCAGAGGAAACAGAGTTGGGAGATGAGCCTACACAACTCCACATAATAGTTGATTCAATCAAAGCTCATCTTCGTCGCACGCAGGAAGAAAAAGAACATGCCACAGTGGCCCTGAATCAAGCACAAGAGGAATTCCTAGAGAAACGTCGAGTTGTGAAACAAGAGAATGATGACCTCCAAATAAAGTTCGAAGAAGATAAAGCACAGATCCAAAAAGAGAAAAAACAACTTCTCACAGAGAAGGTCAGAGTTAAAGAAGCAAGAAGACCCAGTGGAGAGTCAAGTAGTGAAGCTTGCTGCAGCCATCCAACAACTTCAACAGAGAGTAGCAGAATTGGAGTTACAAGCAGTATCAAGCACTCTGCAGGAAGTGTGATACCAGCGAGAAGAAACCGCTCAAAGCGCAGTCCAGAGAATCAAGGCATTAGCCTTGGAATGTAAAAAACTTAGAAGTTGAAGTGCGCAGAATTATGAGCACCTTACCAAGGACCTTGAACTGAAGACATTGGAGTCGTAGCTCCAGGAAGCAAAGAAGCAAGCAACAATAGTACAAGCGCAGTTGAATCTCTTGTCAATGGTTGAGCGAATGAAAATATCCCAAGAACATAGCACAACTTAGCAATAGGTCCATGCCATACAGATCAAAGTCATGGAAGTGACTCAGAATCTCCAGCCAATCTAGGATGCAACTTGCCTACTTTTTGAGGAGATTGAAGGATGAGGAGAAGAACTAGAACCAGTAGTCACTGCAGTCGAACAATGTTTGGAAGGACCTATGACCGAGGAAGTTATTTAGGATTTCATCAAGCAGGAGGCCTTGGCGAAGCAGCAGGTCGAAGCAACTCGATCCAAGCTCGAGGCGTTTGAGGCAAAGTTACCCAGAGCAGAGTGACTCGGGATGAGTCACGGGTGAGTGTTGGGGGCCTATTGGCCCTTGACCAAGTTTTGGAGAGCCTTGGTCATGTTTTACCTTTTTTGGGACTTTGACAGGCTAGTCGAAGGCGGAGCGCAAGTTGAAGCAGAGATCGTGGGATCTCGGCCCCTTTTTAGGGCACTTTTGGGTTTAGGGTTTATGTAACGGGTATGGGTTGTCGGCCCATGGGTTTACCCATGTTTAGTCCCATTTTGTAATGTATAAATAGATCTCTAGGTGATGTAAGAGAGGCTAGTGTGCTAAGTGAAGAGACCTAGTAGAATCGGCTTAGTGTGGAGCTAGAGGATTTGTGCATACTATATGTTAAGACTTGCAGAGCTAAGTACAAGTGATTGTAAGAAGGATTTGTGCTTAAACCTAGCTCAGGGAAGGAGGATCTGGCGAGGTGCGCGTAGATCTCCTGTCCTATCCGGAGTGGGTTCATGTGGCCCTGTGCTTGTAGAAGATTGAGAGAAGATAATAAAGAAGAGAAGAGTTGGTGGACGTAGCCCCACACTGGGGTGAACCATGTATATCCTGTGTTATGGTTGCTTTATGCATTATGGTTGTTATATTGTTCATGTGATTTAAGCTTAGTGCAGTAATGAATGTTTAGATGAATCTGGTATGATAAATTAAGTGCTTAGTGATGTGAATGAATGCTAGATCTTATCTCTTTCCATATTCTAAGTGCTTATATGTGTTAGATCTGGTTACTGCGTTGGTCTGTCATTAGGGCTTGAATCTGCAATGTGAATAAGGGTTAAACACTGATGAATGCTAACTTTTAAGTGCTTTGTTAGAGTGGTGTAATTGCAAATCTTTGTCCCGGCTAGGTTGCTTACATTTGAGTCCTGCAACCACCCCTGCCTCTACCTCAGGTGAGATTTCATCTGCTTCACAGGTGTTGCCGAAAGGGCCGGTAGTTAGGGTTTTTTTGGTGCGTTGTTGAAGTGTTGAACCTGGGTCCACCCCTGTGCCAACAAGTGTTAATATACATTTGAAATGGAGATAGTCATCTTATTAGGCTAAATCAAACATTTGTTTCTCAAGCATGGTTTGGTTTCAAACCTCGAGTTAAACATCTCAAAGTTTTTGGATCAGTATGTTATGCCTTAGTTCCGAAAGAAAAACGAACTAAGATTGACTCAAGAAGTTTGAAATGCACAATGATTGGGTATTCCGATGAGAATAAAGGGTATCGACTTTTGTCCAATGGCAAATTTATTGTGAGCAGGGATGTCATTTTTGATGAAACTGAAAGTAAAAGTGCTGACGAAATAGAAAGTCTTCTTCAAAAGTTAGAAACTAAAGGAAATCAAAGAAAAGGAAACGTTCAAAGTTCACCAAATTCACTTAATTGGTATGAATTTGATTTTCCTTCATCTGAAGATGTTTCATCCAGTCTGGTTACTTCGACAACATCCTCTGGTTCTTCCAGCAATTCATCCGAATCTCCTAGCAGCGACAGTTCATCTGACAATGATTCTCCACCTCCAAACTCTTCAACTGATCGACGAACATCAGTTTATATTAATCCAATTTGCAATAATGGTAATAAAGATCCCCAAACCAGTGAACATCAACTACCAAAGTGGGCAGTTCAACTTTTGAAAGATGTAAGGCCTGATGAGCAAAATAAAACAAGAACAAGGGGATCACACAACAATGAATGGAATTTTGCCTTAGTAGCGAATGATATTACTGAACCTTCCACCTACAAGGAAGCAATCAAACATAAAGAATGGCAACATACTATGGTTGAGGAATATCAAGCAGTCATTGATAACAACACTTGGAAACTTGTTGATTGTCCTACAAGTGTTAAACAAATGTTTGATTTAGCCTAATAAGATGACTATCAAGGAAGGTCGCGTGTTCGATCCTCCTCTATCACCCCATGCGTTTTAAACACGCGTTTTTAAACTGTAAGCAAATGTACAGGTCACTATTAATTTCTATTTTAATTTTATAAATCTGAGAACAGAAAAATCCAGTTCTCTCACAATAATGACTACAGAAAAATCCAGTGGCCTTGAGTACAGTTCGCCATCACCCTAAAACAAGCTGCCAATAATGGCTGAAGATAAATTCACATAATCAAAGTTGCTGCAGAATTCAAAAACATCATAAAATCCATAAACTGAGATGATACTCGGGCAGTTCAGATGACATTTTTCACGAAAGCAGTTGATATTGAATCGTCCGCCGAAATTACTCAGAAATTACATAGAAAATAATAGCAGAAGACTGATCAAGTTTCAGTAATTGCAATTTGCAAAAATCAATTTTGCTGAGTCTAATGACTGAAATCTGAAATTAACAACAATTTATTTTCCCTTTTTTTAAAAAAATTGGAACATTAACTGACCGATTTACTGACAGAGTATGCGTCGACTTTCCTTGGTCTGTAACGTTGGGATCTCTTATGTAGATCAACAAATCTCTTCTTCAGTTCAACAGCATTACTGGAGCTTTGATACCACAATAATGTATCTCTAAAAGTCTACATTTATTTATCAAATATTCTAGATTATTAATTTAATATTCTAAATTAATAATCTTTTTATTCTAACTTTATAAACTATGATAATTGTATTTTGGATTATCTAACAGTTGAAGTGTTGAACCTGGGTCCACCCCTATGCCAACAAGTGTTAATATACGTTTGAAATGGAGATAGTCATCTTATTAAACTAAATCAAACATTTGTTTCTGACGACTTGTGGTTGAAAGAATTTTCCAAGTTAGATCACAAAGTATAAATCCAACATATAAATGCTTTGACAAGATGATGTCTCTTGTCAACTAAAAATTTAAAGGAAGGATTTGAAAGACATATAGTGACTACTCTATATAAACCCCATCCTCATCCCTAATATCTACTCATTTAGGGGTATGTTTTCCAAGGGCTTCATTTTTAGATTTGAAAATTGCAAAATTATTTCTAAAAGTGAAAAATAATATTATAAAAGTGCCAATATCAAATTTCAAAAGGGAAAAATAGACTTTAAAAGGGCCAATATCACATTCCAAAACTGAAAAATTAGATTCGAAAAATGCAAATATAAAAAATGCCAAATTCTATGGCTTTGGAAAATATCCTCCAAGGGGAGAGTGATATTGGGGTTGGGGTTGTACAAATTAGTTGTTATGTATCTTGCTAATTTTTTTTATAAAATTATATATTGATGGAGTTATGATATTAGAGAGGATTGTACAAAATAGTTGTTGTATATATTGTAAATACTTGTATCAAATTCTCTACTAATAAAAGACGTCAACTTTTTAAAACACTTATAATTAAAATTCATCATTGGTGAACCTTTGTTGAATAATTCTTTTAGTTGTAGGCCATCAGGGGAAAATGCTTTGTTTGGCCTATAAATATGAATATATCCATTGCATACTACCACTTTACAGTAGTTTCAAGATATCCCCTTATGTGTAAGGAGGAACTCGACTAGTTTTTTATAATATGCCTACAAATATATTTGAAATAAATATTAAGTGAAAGGATATTATGTTACAGTGGAAACTAAGATAAATGAATCACACTTTGTTTATGGTTGTAGTTATACCATTTCATTGTGGAATGCATTGATCAACATTAGTGATCCTATTGTTTTCATCTTATAACCATCTTGGAGTTAAAATATATCACAAATAGTAAATAGTAAATTAAAGCATTTTTTACTCTAAGATAGTTATATATGAAAGCAAAAAATCCAAAAGTGTTTCAAAATGAGAAGGGTTGGAATGGTAGGTAAAATTTATCATTGGTGAACCCCCATTGAAAAATTCTTTCAGCTGTAAGTAATCACGGATAAATGCTTGGTTTGGTCTACTGAGATTAATATCTCCATTTCTAGTGTAAGCTAACATTTTATAGTCAGTTTCAAGATATTGATTTAATTGTGATCATCGTTAGCTCTCTTCAACCTCTCTTCTATGAGCTTGTTATTATTGATATGAGTAATTGTGTTTCTAAGTGGATGGACATTGTTTTCCTTGAATTATAATTTTTTCTTGGTTTTCTCTATGGGAAATATTTATGAGAACTTCTACCCTTGATTTCCCTATGGAAATTTGAGCAATAAATCCCTTCAAATGCATAATCTTACACATGCATTTTTTAAGTTGTTATTTGTATGAAAATATGGTTAAAAAAATATTCTCTCAATACTACAATATGACTAAGGGAAATGTAGCAGAGTAACCATCCATTGGTGTTTACAAACATTATTAATTTTTAGTAATTAATATATTTCACTAATATCTTCCATGTGTTACAATGTTTTATATGGTTAATAAGATAATAATAAAAATAAAAATAAAACTATTTGGTTGTGTTTGATAAATTCAATAGTACTTTAAATTTTTTTATGGTATTTCAATATAAACAAAAATTAACTAATGAAAAATTTTATATGGATCGATTTGTAGGTCTAATTATTGAAAATTCAATATGTGTGTGTGTTAATTTTTATAAAGTTGAAATATTTTTGTGGTAGAATAAAAGTGGGGTTTATGAAAAACACAATAATGAGAAATTCAATTATGGAATTGTGCTCAATATTAAATAGTTTGATTAAATGTTTTAAANTTGTTATTATTGATATGAGTAATTGTGTTTCTAAGTGGATGGACATTGTTTTCCTTGAATTATAATTTTTTCTTGGTTTTCTCTATGGGAAATATTTATGAGAACTTCTACCCTTGATTTCCCTATGGAAATTTGAGCAATAAATCCCTTCAAATGCATAATCTTACACATGCATTTTTTAAGTTGTTATTTGTATGAAAATATGGTTAAAAAAATATTCTCTCAATACTACAATATGACTAAGGGAAATGTAGCAGAGTAACCATCCATTGGTGTTTACAAACATTATTAATTTTTAGTAATTAATATATTTCACTAATATCTTCCATGTGTTACAATGTTTTATATGGTTAATAAGATAATAATAAAAATAAAAATAAAACTATTTGGTTGTGTTTGATAAATTCAATAGTACTTTAAATTTTTTTATGGTATTTCAATATAAACAAAAATTAACTAATGAAAAATTTTATATGGATCGATTTGTAGGTCTAATTATTGAAAATTCAATATGTGTGTGTGTTAATTTTTATAAAGTTGAAATATTTTTGTGGTAGAATAAAAGTGGGGTTTATGAAAAACACAATAATGAGAAATTCAATTATGGAATTGTGCTCAATATTAAATAGTTTGATTAAATGTTTTAAAGCATTGCATTTAATGGTATTTGTGATTGTAGAAACACAATTCTTGCAGGCAACTCTATGGAAAGTAATATATGTGATAATGAAAAGATTGATATAATTACAAAGACTTACAATTATTTTGTATGACTTGTAATTACAAAGAATTACAATTATTTTATATTTTACCCAACATCAATCCCTCTAGTCGTTCGACCCCTTCTTCCCATAGAATGAGGGACAACCCCTTCTTGGGTCAATACACCCTAAAATCCCAAGAGATAAGGAAATGGAAGGGAAAAAAGATGGAAAGTGGTAAGTATGGTTGAGAATGGTACGATGTATCTTTAAGGGAGTTCCTAGTAGCAAATCCATCCCCAAGGAAGACCACTTACTAGGGAACAATGTCAACCACCAAGGTGAAGTAGGGAAAAAGGCATAATGTCCAAGAATATATCATGAAATATAGAGTAGTCTAAGATACAACATACTTAATTGGCTTATATATTGAAATGATGTTCACCATAATACTGACTTGTACCTCATGGAGCAAGGCCCACTGCCTTCCGGAAGCTAGTTGGTGTGGTGGATTCCATCTGGAAATCTGTGACCATTTGTGGTGATAAGAGGCGTTTCCAACTGTGCAAAAGGGTGTTGTTGGCCATGTAGTCTCTCGTCACTCCATATCTGCAACCTGAGGGCCTCGAGACATAATCTCCTTAGTTATCTGCAAAATGCAAATAACATATGGCTCCTACTTGGGTACATGTGTTCGTTCTAGAGTGCATGATAACCGCAACATCTCCTAGTAGACATCTGTCTACAAGGAAAAATCAAACTGTCAAGTGCAGGATGGCCTACTGATCCTTTTTCTCATATGATCATAAGCAAAACCATGTAAGCTAGAAAGATAAAATTTTGACATTTTTTCAAAAATTTCTAAACTAAGCATGAAATCAATTGAAAGTGGAGAAAAAAGAAAATGAAATGCATCTAAACTAGTATGAGAAATAAAGATGCAAATGCAAGGAATCAAAATAACTTACCTACTTACTTGGGGCATGGGCCCTGAAGAAGTCATGTGACTTGTATGTGAGGTTGGAAAAGAGATCCATATACCAGAAGTGGCATCTTCCTCCCATCTAATGTTGTCAGATAGTAACTTTCTTTGTCAGGCTTCTTCCTGATGATGTAAGGGCTAAGCCATGAATTGTTGTCTTTTTGGTCATATCTTGGCTTGCCCTTTCTCTTGTCCCACATGAGCCCAAGACTTCCTTCATTGAAATCGATGAAATGTGTATTCTCATCGTATGGAGGCTCTGTGTGGATTGTTTATTTGACAATTTATTCATGTTTCTCATCTTCTTCTTACACAATATGAATATACCTTAGCTCCCTCCCATGTTATTTTGCAGTATTATTCTTATCTGTCCATGGGAGAAACATCTCTATGGGATCTTCCTGCATGAAGGGTAACTTGGATGGATAATACTCAGTAACTTGTGGAGGCATATCATAGTATTTTTCACTCACATAGTTAGGGCCCCTCAAATCCATCACATGTGTATATTTCCTTTCCCTACTATGTAAGATCTTATATGTTCCATTTCCCATGGAAATATATGTATTGGCATAGGGACAGACCCGGGGTTCAGTTCTAACAATGCACCAACAAGCCCTAACTATTGGCCCTTTAGGAAACACCTGGAGAGCAGATGCAGTCTCACCCGAAGTAGCTATAGGGGGTTGTAGGAAACAGGTGTCTACAACCAGAGGAAATCTAAAGTGGATCCAGGGCAATACTCTCACACAGATCTAGTGATTATTTATCTTTCTTAAGCCTATTGTGTGAACTATATCTCAGAACTAACACAATATTTCTTTAACAGTATATCAGAGATCAAAAGAACACAACATCAATCACACTCAACCCCAAGATATACGTGGTTCACTCTCTCCCTAAGGCTACGTCCACAGAACTGTGCTTTATAATATATTAGATGAAAGCATACAATTCTATCTGCACTATTAGCTTGCAAATCTCTCTCTTTCTCTCCCTTCTCCTCTCTCCCCTCCCTGATCATTTAGTTGCATGGTTGATCTTCGCACCCAGCTGAATATCTTACAACACAGACTTCTCTCCCAGTAATAAAAACAGTCACTCATCATACATAATCTCTCTTTGTCTCTAACCCATCCCAGGTCCTCTTGACCTTTATTTATACAATACAATGACTCTAGGACAACCTTAGGCTGAAACCTAGGTGTCTAAAACCCTAAATACCAAAAACCTAGGTCAACTTGACTCGCGTTTTCAGGGCTTCACCAACCTGTCTTTCCTTATTGCTTGTGAGGTGCTCCAAAGCATCCATTAGTGGATTTTTCCGCTTGTTGAGTCATCCACGATCCATATTCCTTGTTGATCTGTCTTCCTCGATCTCCCTATCCAACGACTTTCTTTCTCTTACTTCACTCTGTCTTTTCTGCTCGTTTGGTCACTTCGACCCAATCTCAGTCAACTTGTCTTCCACACAGTTCGTACTTCATTTGTATTTCCTTAATCTTCACAAAAATCCATAACCAAGGGCCAATAGGCCCCCAACACTCACATGTGACTCGTCCCGAGGCACTTCAGGTATGCACCTTTTCTTTACTTCGACTCTAGACTGCATGGGGCAACCTGTGTTTTCTGCTCTTTCCCACTCTTCTTTCCTTGTGTAGACTGTCTTTTGTATGTCTGGTACCTATTTCAACTGCACCTGGTACCTAGACCCTTTTTCTCATGCTTCTACAAAGAGTTGCGAGGCAGTTGGTTGTCATAGTACAATTTCAACCGGATCCCACTCACCAAACCTTCCTTTCGTTCTCCATTCAAAGCTTTCAACTACGCAACTCCTCCTTCTGTAATGTAAGAAACCTCATATGGTCCAATCCAATGTGCCTTGAACTTCCCTGGATGCTTCATGAACTTGTTGTCGTATACCAATACCATATCTCCTTGCTTGAAGGATTTCTTCTTGATGTGCCTATCATGATAGTCCTTTTCTCGTTCCTTCTGTAACTGTTGATGGAATCCTGCAATAAATCAATCTTCTTCTAGTTCTACCAATTGTGAAAGCCTCTCTTGAACAACGCCAGTGTCATCCATATCTATGAATGTTGCAATTCAAAGACTAGGAACCAAATATTCCATAGGGACAACTACTTCTAGGCCATACACCAACTTAAAGGGAGTCTGCATTGTTAGCTTCTTGCAAGTAGTTCTATAGGCCCATAGCAATACTGGTACTCTCAAATCCCAGTCATCCCTGTTCACACTGCAAATATTTTTCAACGTTGTCTCCAAGATTTTGTTGAAGGCTTCGACTGTACCATTCACCCGCGGGTGGTAAGGGGTGCTCTTCTGGTGATTAACTTCAAATTCTTGATTCATGGCTTCAATAGTCTTATTAATCAAATGTGTTCCTTGATCACTCATCAGGTTCTTCGAGCATCCAAACTTGGTTATGATGTCATCAAATATGAAGTGTGCAGCTATAGTTGCACTACAATCCTTGACTGCTCTTGCTTCGGCCCATCTGGTCAAGTACTCTTTCACAGTGGTTATGTACCTTGCTCCTATGCACTTTCCTGGTGGGTTTATAGGTCCCACGAAATCAATGGCCCATTTCTCAAATTCCTGTAAAGTTAGATGGGGTGCTAAACGCATCTCATCTCTTCTGGACGGTTTCCCAACTCATTGGCATACATCACAGGCTCTATGGTAATCCTTAGCATCCTTGTGTAAAGTGGGCTACAAGGGGCCAGCTCTAAGAACCTTCTACATTGTTACTTTCCCTGCGTAGTGTCATCCTACAATGCCTTCATGTGCTTCTTCTAAAATTAGTGGTCTTTCTGCCTCCATAACGCCTCTCCTCAGGATCTCATCAAGTCCCATCTTTTATAGTTGTTTGGCTATAAGTGAAAAATATGCAGCACATACTACCAGTTGTTTCTTCTGAATGATTGTGTATTTGCGAGGTGTCATTCCTATTGACAGGAACTGGACTATCTCGACGAAGTGGTCATCAATCTTCCTGATGGCCAGCAGTTGTGCATCAAGTAGTGTATCTTCCAAACTAGTAGGTTCCTCTCTATGTTCCAACCTAGACAAGTGGTCAGGTCCCTTGTTCATTCTCCCTGGCTTGACCACAATCTCAAAATCATATTCCTGGAATAGCAGTATTCATCTGCATATTCTTCCCCCCAACACTAGCTTGTTGACTAGGTATTTCAACACAGAGTGATCAATGAACATCTTGAAGTGGCCTCCCAACAAGTAGTGACGAAACTTTTGTAGTGCATACACCATGGTTAAACCTTCTCTCTTAGTGGTGGTGTAATTTATCTCAGCTATTGAGAGCTTCCTGCTAGCAAAGGCTAATGGGTGTTCAATATCTCGTGCTCCTGGTTGTGCTAACACTGCTCCTAGTGCAATAGAATATGCATTGACATGCACATGAAATTCCTTTCTCCAATCTAGGAAAACCAGAATAGGCGCAGTAACCATTTTTTGTTTCAGTGTGTCGAAGCTCTGTTGACATTCTTCTGTCCATTGAAACTGACAATATTTCTTCTGAATCTTCTCCATAGGTGATGTAATTTGTGCATAGCCCTTAATGAACTTTTTGTAGTATCCAGTATGTCCCAGTGCAGTGCACAGCTAT
>SNQJ01S0073293.1:27438-44868 GCA_010110895.2 Picea sitchensis | reverse complement strand
TCAGGGCAATCTAACATTTCCTTCACTTATCTAACATTAGTCTTAAACATTCAATATGATTTTGTAATAAGCTAAAAACAATCCAATCATTAAAATATGCTTCCAGAAATTTGTGTAAAAACTCCTTGAATTCTTCGACCACCACCCTAAAGAAGATGGTTGGTGTATTCTTCAATCCAAATGGAATCACTATGTACTGGTAGGATCCCCATTTGGTGGAAAAGGTGGTCTTATGGAGATCTTCCTTGGCAATCATGATCTGATGGTCTCCTGAAAATCCATCTGTAAAGGAATATACCTCATGTCCTCCTACATTATATAACACTTCTCAGTAAATGGTGTAGGGAAGGGGTCATGCAAAGAGGAATCATTCATCTTTCTGAGATCTACACAGATCTTGATCTCTCCTATCTTCTTATCTTGTACCACCATAGGACTAATCCATTATGACTCTTCCACAGGTTTTATGATTCCTGCTTCTAGCATTCTGTCTAATTCAATCTTCACTTTCTCCTTATATTTGGGATTCAATATGTAGGGTCTTTGTTTGACTGGCCTTGCATCTGGCTTCAAGGGGATCTTCATATCTCCCATGGGCCCTTTAATTCCCTTCATATCAGTAAACTTGGTTGGAAACAAGTCCTGGTAATCATGCAATAATCCTGTGATCTTGTCAATAGTGGCAACATCCCAATAATCTCTGACATTTGCAAGCTTCAGTGTTTGCTCTGTTCCAATGTTGACTTTCTTGATTTTAATTGGTTTTCCAATAAAAGGTAGCTCAACTCCTATTCCTTATATGTCTCTCTATCCTCCTGTTTCTGCGATGTTCACATTCCTAGGATCATCGTCTTCATCAACATTGATATTGTTACATCCTTACAGTTTTTGGAGAGGTGCAGTCCATTCATCCTCTTCTTGCTCCATAGGGAAGCTAGGTGCCTCCTCAAAGACTTTTTGTTTGAGAACCTGTAAATCTTGATCCACTGTGGGATACTGACTTTCAAATAAAAATGTAGCTACAAAGTTCTGATTCATACCTTTCCAATCTGCAGTGGTGAGGCGTAGTTCTACTTGAAGATACCAATTGATAGGGGTTGTGTCCAGCTTGTTAATGAAATTTTGCACCCACTGCTCTTGAGGAATGCAAATCCAATCCTCCTTGCAACTTCGCACATGGTCCTTCAGATAGCTTCGACCTATGTATCTAACTTTGCAGGCTTCTACTTGTTCTGAAAACCGCGTTGTCATCAAAGTGCGACATTGTACCCAGTCTATAATGTTGTTTTTGTGTGTTCCCCACCATCTTGTTGGAGTTTCTTTCAAGGCCTCATCCAATGCCAACAACCTTTGTTGTATTGGTACAATTTCTTCAAATTCCAATAAGAAAGCTTCTAAATGATTTAGACCATCAAAGGTGGGAAAGTTACTTACTTTTGTTCCAATCTAGTGAACTTCCCCGGTTAGTCTAGCACATCTCCGTGTAGATACTTCATACATTTTGTTCTGCCAATTATCTATTGCTTCCTCTGAGTCTGATGAACATGCGATGTCACTTCACCATCTTAAGTTCCCATATGTTGTAGGATTAATGTAATCCTATTGTATGGCTGTCAATTTATATATATTCTCTAGCTCGTATGTGAGGTCTTCTTCTCTGATAGGTTTTGTGTATCTTCGACCTTCATCTGGATACAGAGGTACAATGACCCTAAGGCCATCACCTTCAAATGTCATTCTTCTTTTCTTTAAGTCAACAACAGTGGAATTGTTGAAAGCCCAATCGATTCCTAACAACGCAGGATAAGGACAGTTATCATCAACTATCTCAATCACCTTGAAGTCCACAAACTTTCTTACACTGTCGATGTCCACAGGGACATTTTTCAGCCTACCAAAGGGGCTTATTGCCTGCTGATTAGCCATCCTAAGCCTGATAGGGGAATAGATCAACTTAGGCTTTCCATCAGTGCCTAGGTCTGCTTCGTCATAACATTGACCTCTGATCCTAAGTCGAGGACCACATAATCTATATCATAATATCCAATTTGAGCATTAAGGTGTAGTTCCTTATTTGTCCTTCTCTTTTTGGATAGTTGATGTATTGCTTTATTCAGTAGAGGATATACCCTTCCTATCTCATATTGTTTGATCAAATTTTGTAGTTCTTGTATGTTTTTTTCGTCCTTAATCAAATTAATTCAAGTACATAAGAATTCCATAAGTATGCTTACCTCTTTTCCTTCTCCAAGCAAAGAAAACTATTCAAAGGCCAGGGGCATTCCACATTCTCTCACTTCTGGTTGTGCCTTTGATGAAGAAGTCTGATCTCTTCCAAACTATTTTCTTGCCTCTTCAAATGTATGCTTCTCTTTCTTTGGATCAAACTCTTGTGTCTTCTCTGCAACTCTTCTAACTCATGATTCTTCTGTAATCTTCCCTAGAGTCACCCTGTCTTCTCCTGTAGCAACGCATCCTCTAGTGATAACAGTGACTCTAGGTTCCACTCCATGAGCTTCTGTTGAGATTATTTGTACTTGTCGGTTCCCTCCTTGTCTTTTACGAAGTTTGTCTAACAACACAGGACAATTTTCTATGACATGTTCAAATGAATTGCAGTAACTACAAGTGGTACAAGGGTTCTGACAGTCCCTTGCCAAGTAGCCTGGCTGTGCGCAGTTATAACAAATGATCTAACCTTGACCTCGGCCCATGCCTCCTCTAAATCCTCTTCCTCTGAATCCACCATGAGGTTTGAATTTTCCTCTTCCTAGGGAGTTAAACTGTGTAGTATTTCCTTCTTGTTGTACTTCTCCTTGAATTATATATGTGTCTCTTGATATTTCATGCAAGAGGTCATAAGCCCTACAATCTTTCTCATCATGCCCCACAGATTTACAGAATGTGCAGTAAAGATTGGTAGGTGCCTGGACATATTTTTTTATGTAATAGAATTCTCCAGGCTGATGTCTATTTATACATACCTTTCACCAAGGTAGATTAACCTGCTTCAAATGGCTCAGGGCTCCTGAAGCCAAGTACTCATGAAATAGGGCAAAATTCTCCTTATCACGACCTTCTGATTTTCATCTGATACACCAAATATATTCTCTTTTATCTTTTCCCTTATCCTTCTTCATATCTTCGACTTGCAGTGATAAGCTAGTTAGCTGACTCAAAATTTGACTCATACCTGAGCTGGACTCTCCCATAGGGGTTGATTCTAGTTTCATAGAAAACTCCAGTGCCTCAGCTTGTGAAGCAATCTTTTGTTGCATCAACGGGACCCTAATGTGTGGTAAGAGGGGAGAAATGAACCATTATTTATTTTGTTCATCTGGAATCTGAAAACTCAAATGGCATGTCAAGGTCTTAAACCTCTGATCAAACTCCCAAACAGGTTCAACTACTTTTTGCTTAATTTCTTTCAACTCCGTGATGCACTGCGACTCCGACTTGGGTTTATTGAATTCTACAATCAACGCAGTCTTGATCTCATTCAATGGTTTTGGCTGGAAAATTCCTTGGACGAACTTCATGTACTATCTCAGTGCGCAATCTCTCAGGGTAGTACTAAACTGAGCTCTCTTAACAGCTTCGTCGGTGACATTCTTAATACTCCATACAACTTCGCATAAGAACCAATGTTGATCAGGATCTTCAGATCCATCTCCCCTAAAGGTGGGTAACCTCATATCATCTGCCATAGATCTTCCTAAGGTTCCTGACTAGGTATGCATTGAACCACTTGTACCAGTGATCTGAGTGTTTTAATAACTTAGGTTACTCTCGTTACTTAATGTTGTTAAAACAACAGGGGGCGTAATATCACTTACTTCAATAGTCTGCGCAGTCCCTAAAGTTTATGACTCTTCTTGGCAAGTTTATTTAGTCTTCCCTTCTTCTTCCCTAGCGGACTCTGAATGTTCCTCATTCAACAACTCTTCTTCTTCTCCATTGTAAAACCCTTCTTCCTGTGTTGGTGGTTGGTGACTCTGCTCGAACAAGTTCACCAGAGGAACTTCTCTGAAGGTTCTCCCACTGCGCATGTGTCCGACCTCTATGTCATTGTCGTTGTCTAAATTCTTGAACATTAGATTTTCAATCTGACCCACTACTGTATCTTCATAATGTTCTTCTCATGCAATATCCTATTGATCTTCAACTTCAAGAAGTGTAAAATTTTTCCTCTAGGTCCCTTAAAGAAATACCTCTCTGCTTGGGTATATGATTCTACCCTATCAATATAAAACTCAGTGATATACCCTCCGATGGTACTACCAAACCAGTGGTCTACTTCTCTTGACACGACGTTATCAATTCTATTGACCTTCTGTATCAGTGTCGACGTCCAAACCACAAGCGGTCTGAGTCTGATCTCAAACTAGGTATCTTCTAATCTAGCTAGCCACTCATATAGCTCCTTATGAATTCCTCCAAAGAAAATCTCGTGTGTATCAATAAATATATACCTTCCCAGCCAATCTTTTGTACTAATATTAGGGTTCTTATTCTGAGCTTCAGCGAAGTCCTTCTCTTGTTCTTCTATCCACGTTTGAATCTCTTTCTTTGATGGAAACCACCTTGACATTCCCTCAAGAAGATCCTGGTCCCAACAATGGAACCATTTTTGGGCACAAGGGCAGACCCGAGGTTCAGTTCTAACAGCGCACCAACAAGCCCTAACTACTAGCCCTTTTGGCAACACCTACAGAGAAGATGCAGTCTCACCCGAAGTAGTTATAGGGGGTTGTAGAACACATGTGTCTACAACTAGAGGAAATGCAAAGTGGATCTAGGGAAACAGTATCACACAGATCTAGTGATTCTTTATCTTTCTTAAGCCTACTGCACAAACTATATCTCAAATCTAACACAATATTTCTTTAACAATATATCAGAGATCAGAAGAACACAACATCAATAACACACAACAACAAGATATACGTGGTTCACCCTCTCCCTAGGGCTACATCCATAGAACTGCGCTTTATAATATATTAGATGAAAGCATATAGTTCTATCTGAACTCTTAGCTTGCAGATATCTCTCTTTCTCTCTCTTCTCCTCTCTCCCCTCCCTATGCACCCAACTGCAGGGTTGATCTTGGCACCCAGCTAAAGATATTACAACACAGACTTCTCTCTCAGTAATAACATCAATCACTCATCATACATAATCTCTCTCTGTCTCTAACCCATAATGAGTCCTCTTGACCTTTATTTATACAATATAATGACTCTCAGATAACCTTAGTCTGAAACCTAGGTGTCTAAAACCCTAAATACCAAAACCCTAGGTGTCTAAAACCCTAGGTCAACTTGACCCGTGTTTTCAGGGCTTCTCCAGCCTTTCTTTCCTTATTTCTTACGAGGTGCTCCAAAGCATCCATTGGTGGATTTTTCTACTTGTTGAGTCATCCACGGTCCATATTCCTTATTGATCTGTCTTCCTCAATCTCCCTGTCCAACGACTTGATTTATCTTACTTCGCTTTGTCTTTTCTTCTGTTTTGGTCACTTCGACCCAATCTCAGTCAACTTGTCTTCCGCGTAGTTCTCATTTCATGCTTCTTTCCTTAATCTTCGCAACCTTCCATAACCAAGGGAAAACAATATGCATGTGTAACGTTCATGCTAAGGAAACATCCAAGGGATGAGGACCGGGTCCTTGACAAGAGAATCCCCCAGGCATCTGGAACATCGATCACCAATATGTCCATGAGGATGTTGATATGTGGAAAATATATCAAAAATACCTCAACGTCTTCACACACCCCCAAGACCTCGACTCTTCTTGAATCAATACCACAAACATTTCCATAAGGTTGGGTTGTCTTCAAACCAAGTTGTTTCATCACCTTCAATGACATGGAATTTGTTGAGGCCTCTGAATCAAGCATGTAGTTGTTCAAGTAGAGGCCATTCATTCCTAATGAAAGATATAAAGGAGGGTTATTGTCCTTTGGTTGATCAAGGTACATACTGTTCAATATGATGGGAGGATCCTCCTTCTCGGATGGCACCTATAAGATTTTCAAAATTTCCCTTTTCACAGAAGGGATCTTACACATCTCTGTCACTGGGACTGTCATATTCAATTTTCCAAACATGTTTACAACATCTATATTCAATTTAATTCCATTTGTAGGAGTTTTCTTAGGAATAAACTGAAATATTGGCGGTGGAGGTGGTGGAGCCACCTTTTCTGCTGATGGAAGAGGATTATCAGGTTGTGACAGAGAGTCTGAAGCATTTTTTCTCTTGTAGGTTAGAATTTCCCTCCTCCTTAATTCCTTATTTTGATCATATGTTAATTTATTTAAGGCCTAGAGTCTCCCCTCTCTTTCTCCTATTCTTCTGGCTTCATTGATTTGTTCTTGGGTAACATGTTCATTGTTCAAATTGAAAATCATGAACTTTATATCTTCAAGATAATCTTCATATCGTCGGGGGTACTCATCTTCCCTGTGGGATTCTTGGCATGGGAGACACCAAACTTCTATATCAAATGTCCCAATAAGTTTCAATGTGTCTGGGGCCTTTGCCTCTTGTTGAGTTCTTGGTTTCCAACCGATGGCATATCTCTGTTGTCTAGAAAACTGAGGTCTAGGAGAATATTGATTTCTTTCCACTGTATTCATACAGTTAATAAGTTGATTTTTCACCTAAACAAACTAAGTATTCATTTGGTCTATATTCTGAGCCAGGAAAGCAATCAAATCAGGAACATTGTTGTTGGAAACATTCGTCCTTTCTTCTGTCTTGGTACAAGGGTATTGAAAAGGTTCTATTTTTGAATCAAGGATATTCTCTTCAATGTCGATACTGAACTCTTTAGCCTTTTCCAATGATGTGGGTTTTTTTTATCTTTGAGAATATTTTGTAACTTCCCTTCAAAATCATTCATGTAAAGGAGACGAATTGATGATGTTGTAGGACAGTAATCTGTCGGAATTTGACTGCACAACTTGTCAAATATGGAAATGAATTCCTTTACTATTTCATTCTCCTTTTTCTTTATTTGATTGAACTAAGTCCCAAGTGTCTCACCATCTGCCTTTTTTGACCATCTTCTCTTGAATAGGCTGGAAAAAGCATCATAGGACATGATATGATTATCAGGGATTCCTTGGAACCAATCAAGGGTTTTTTTAGTCAATGATGAAGCAAATAACCTCATGGCCACATCTTCATGATCAATACCTGCATTGTCCATGTCTCAACCCATGACATAAATGTGGTCTTCAACAGTTATCACATTGTTTCCTAGGAACTTTGACAACAAATTGTTGACTTCTTTTGGCAGTTTTTTAGAGTAACCTTGGATATTGGCCATGTTAAGGGGTTTATAGAAGTCCCTTTCCCAAGGGAGAGCCATTGGAATAATAGGAAGGGTTTTATCAATGGGATACTTGACATGAGGCCTTCTTTGGTAAACCTTAGAAGGCTTGAACCTCCCAAGGGGAAAAGGTTTGGGGAAAGAATGATTATTGGAAGGTGGAGTCATTAGATGAGTTTCACGATGATATCATCAAGGAAAAGGGAAAGGGAATGACCCTTAGTTGGATTCGTCGGGAAATATAAGGCAAGGATTTGGGATAGCTTACCAAAGTGTCGTTAGGGTACAAAGAAGATTCCAAATCTTCCCTGGAAATGACGCCAAAATTTTAGAGTGCAAGTTGTAGGTTGGGAAAATCCTAACCCAACCACAAATAAAGTGCTACAACTTGGGAATCATACACCCAATGTCACCTTGATGTAGGTCCCTCACTTCAAGGGTGACTAGATCACTCTAGGGAGGTGATCTCGATGACCCTAGGGGGAATGAGATGGAGATGGAAGTGGATCCCCTAGAGGTCAAGTTTAAGTGGAGATAAATGTGTGGAATGTAGTATTGGGAAGGTCTGAGGGATGCTAAGTATGTTGAGTAACATGTAGATGGTGAAACACCTACCTGAGACACAAGAAAAACCACTTTGCAATGATGTATGTTAGTTGGATCAACAAGTTAATCTTGATGTCCCTAATTTTAATCAATATATAATAGTATATATCAGAAATAATATGGTACTATGATATTCTCAATAAATTCTAGAGATCAAGTAGAAGATGCAAGAGAGAGACTAGTCAATGACTAGCTAAACTCAAGATGAAAAACCAACATTCTAGCATAAAACGATAAGGCTGTTGTAAACACTTGTTTGCAGCAAATTATATCAGACTTATGGATGTAAAATTTGATGTATTACAATAAGAAAATCATGCACTGAAAACTCCTCAAACTTTTCCAAAAAGTGCGCTAGACCAAGAAGAATAAGTGTGCAAACTTTGAGCAAAATCCAATTGTTGATAAGAGAGTTATTCAAGAAAATGAGTTAGGGTTTCTTCAGCCCTAATGGCTGAAGATGTAATTTTATAACAGAATCAAGAAGTATCCCCTTGATGGGGATTCCCTAGTGGATTTGAGGTGCCCAAGGCACAAGGAATACAATCCACTTTGCAAGAAGTAAAAATGTCCAAAAATCATGTTTCCCAATGCAATAATAAATGACTAGTGCATTAATAATTCGGTTAATGGGTCATGCAAAGAAATATCTAGAGAAGCTACCACCTTGGGGGTGGAAGCCCTCTTACACCCCAAGGAAATTTTCTCTAGCTAGGGTTTACACTAAGAGGGTGTATGCCCTTATACTTCTCTTAGAAAACCCTTGTTCAACCAATAACATAACGCATAAAATGATGAAGACTATGGTGGGGGTCTATGCCCTTATACTTCCCACCTAGCTCCTAGGACAATAACCTTGACTTGAAATAAATTATAGAATGAATGTAAATACCATACCAATTCAAGGAAAAATTCCAAGATAATCCACTACAATAGAAAGAGATAGTCCTTGCAAGGCTACCACATCACTTCCATCAACCATAACATCAAGATATAACCATAAACAAGAGCCAAGAGAGACAAAATTGCCAAAGGTAGTGAAAATTTCAGAACAATACTTCTCACAAGAGGGAGATTTATGTTAAAATGAGATCTTATGATCTCTTATTTATACAAAATCTCACCAAGGTGACTTGTCAACATATTTAGGGGTAAACCATAAGACTAGGGGTCAAAAACCCTAATATTTCCCCCTTTACAAATTAATTCATTTAAAATTCACTTTTGCACATAAGAAAACCCTAATTTAGAGGTCGTTGGTGATGGAGGAGAGTGGAGAGGCTTCCCAAAGCCACATGTCAAGCATCAATACCACTTCCTTTGTGATCCCTTCAAAACGTCCTTATGCCAATGCATGTCACCTCACCACCAAGCCCTAACCCCCCTAGGTGGCACCATGCCTCTAGATGTGGCATTTTTCCTCTCCTAGGAAAAATGTTTGGCATGTGGGGGCTAGGATACATCATCCAAGTCATATTTAGGGCCTTCCAAGTTTGATATTTCTCATCCGGAATGCGGGCCCTTGGAATCCACCTGTGGGCTTCAAGCCCCATGGAAGCCCAAGCTAGGCTTGTTCTCCCAAAACTATCCATCAACTAGGTCCTGCAAAGACAAATGAGAATTCCCTCAAATGATCTCAAATCATAACATCATGATAAGTGAATCCAATTAATAAACGAGCCACCCAATCATGTGCATCAAATATCACTATATCAAATAATTAATTGCTCAAAGACACTATGCGACTTGTCAAGCTTGAATATGGGAGGGTTGACGAGGTGTCCTATTTGGTAGATATTTCCCTAGGTCAAGGAAATTTTCCAATATATCCCTCTCTAAGACATGTAAAGTGGGTGAAGTGGTTGGGGTCAAGACTCAATGGGCATAGGGCTCATGACATACAAGGGTCTGTAGTGTCTCATTCATGGGTGTCTTTGTAGAGTGTGTGTGGTACCTTCATCCGCAAAGAACTTTTTCCAATCCCATTATTTTCAATTCTTTTATTCTTTCATAATTTTAAGGATAGGTTTAAAGTCACTTCCTTGGCTTGGTGACCAAATAATGGAAATGCCACCCACAAATACCTAGTGGAAATGAGAAGGTTGGCTCGTGATGAGACCCCCTTTCTCTCAACCATGCAACTGAGATCCATTACCCTAGTTTGGTGACCATATGATGGAAATGTCATACCACTAGATATTTATGGACGTGATAGGTCAGCTCGTGATGAGACCTCTTATCCTTCAACTAACCTTTTAAGAATCCTTTATTATATTGTGGGTCCCCTTTACTCAAAGATAAGTTTTTCACTTCTTTCTTGGGTGAACCTTGGGTGAAGCATATGGAAGGTTCATATAAGTCTTTTATCTTTTACCCAACATCAATCCCTCTAGGCCTTCAACCCCTTCTTGGGTCAATACACCCTAAAATCCAAAGAGATGAGGAAATGGAAGGGAAAAAATATGGAAAGTGGTAAGTATGGTCAGGAACGATATGATGGCTCTTTAAGGGAGTTCCTAGTAGAAAACTCATCCCCAAGGAAGACCACTTACTAGGTCATAATGTCAACCACCAAGTTGAAGCAAGGAAAAAGGTATAATGTCCAAGCATATCTCATGAAATCTAAAGAAATATAAGATACAACATACTCAATTTTCTTAGATATTGAAATTATGCTCGCCATAATACTGACTTGTACCTCATGGAGAAAGGCCCACTTCCTTCCAGAAGCCAACTGATGTGGTGGATGCCATATGGAAATCTTCAACCATCTATGGTGGTGAGAGGGGTTTCCAACTATGCAAGAGGGTATTGTTGGTCATGTAGTCTCTTGACACTCCATATGTTCAACTTGAGGGCCTCAAGACACAATCTCCTTATTTATCCACAAAATGGAGATAACAGGGACTTAGAGGGGGTAGCTTCCAAAAACAAACTCATTCCAAGGCCACTAGTTTCCCAAAAGGGAAAATATGTAAGGAGTGTAGACAAAGGTAAGGGGAAATTGGATGAAGCTACCAAAAGGGAACTGAAAAGGAAACAATTCAGCTATACTTGTAAAGAACCATGGGAGTTGGGGCATAGATGCATAGTGATAGGAAATATCCACTACATTGAGGTTCTTTCTGATAGCAAGGATGAAGAAGATGTTGGGCATATTCAAAACATAGAATTGACCCAAACAGAAGAGGAGCCAACGCATGGGAAAGAAGAGGAAGAGACAACACACAACTATGCAGGAATTAAGAAGGCTTTCATTACCTCCATCATTGGGGTGCCAAAATTCAACACTTTCGAGATGCGAGGATTTCTCTAGGGACAAAGGGTCACCGTACTTATTGATGGTGGGGCCTCCCACAGCTTTATTGGTGTTTCCTTTGTGAATAGAAGACACCTCCCTATTGTTGAGTTTGAGGGATTATTGGTAGAGGTAGCAGGAGGATGCACCATGAAATGTGATAGATTTATTCCACAAATGAGTCTTACCTTGTGCCAGTATAATTTGGCAAAGGATTTTTACATGATGGACCTACCAAATACCAATGTCATACTAAGAGTTCAGTGGATTAGCACCTTGGATCCTATCACCACAAATACAAAACTATGGAAATGTCCTTCAATTCTGAAGAAGGAAAGAGGGTAATGTTGAAAGGGATGACATAGAATGCTACTAGGGTGGTCTCATCAAAATGCATGGAAGCTATATTTAGGTGTGAGGATGTGGCATATGTAGCAGAATGTTTAGTCTCAGTCCAAACCACTCAGGAGGGGCTCCATCATTATTCATAGGACATACAAAGGATACTTGGAAAGCATGAGAAGGTTTTCGGGAAAATTACTAAAGTGAAACCACCGGATAGGGGTTTTGAGCACACCATTGAGATAGAGGAAGGAGCTAAGCTAATCACCACCACACCTTATCGACACCCAAAAAGTTTTAAATATGAAATCGAGAAGGAAATCAAAGAGTTTTTGGACATCGGACACATTAATCCTAGCTAAGGCCCATTTGCATCTTCAGTTGTATTGGTTAAGAACAAAGATGGCACAATGAGGATGTGCATTGACTATAGGAAATTGAACAAGAAGAGAATTAAAAACATGTATCCAATTCCCAGGATTGATGAATTGTTAGATGAGCTCCATAGAACATTTTGTTTTTTGAAGATTGATCTTCGCTCGGGATGCCATCATATTTAGGTGAGAGAATAGGACATCCACAAGACAGTCTTAAGGTTCCATTATGGGCACTATGAGTTCTTATTTATTCCCTTTTGGATAACTAATGCGCCAGCTACCCTCCAATATTGCATGAATCATATTTTCAACAAACAATTGAGAAAGTATCTGTTGGTTTTCTTTGATGATTTGTTTATCTATAGAAAAAATTGGGAGGATCATCTCAAGCATCTGTATAAAATTTCAAGCATCATGGAGGAATAATATTTGTACGCCAAATAATATAAATTTGAATTTGGGATGATATAAGTCTTATACTTGGGACATATTATTGGGGCAAAGGGGGTACAGTTTCATCAAGAGAAAATACAAACCATTTTGGATTGGCAAACACCCAAGACAATCACAGAGCTACGGGGATTCCTTGGGGTGTGTTTAAGTAGACTAATCTAACCAAGAAGGGTGCGTTTAAGTGGACTAAAGTAGCACAACAAAATTTTGATAAAATGAAGAAGCTCATGAGATCGTGTCCAGTCTTAGCATTACCATGTTTCTCCCAGCCATTTATACTAGAGTGTGACACATCAGGAGAAGGAATTGGGGTTGTCCTCATGCAGAACAAGAATCCTAATACTTTTGAAAGAGGAAAAATTTGGGGACCCAAGTTATTGTATACCATATATGATAAGGATATGCTAGCTATCATGCATGTGCTAGCTAAGTTCAGGAAATACTCGATTGGAGCCAAATTTATAGTCAAAACCGACCACAACAACCTCAAGTAATTTTGGAGAAAAAATACCTCAATGAAAGACAACAGAAATGGGTGAGAAAAATCCAAGCCTATGATATTGACATAGAGTTAGTAAAAGGGAAAAATAATGTTGTGGCAGATACCTTTTCTAGGAGACCTTCATCTTACGCCATGAAAAAAATATCATTTGAGGGGAAATCACATCTGTTGGTGGAGTACTCTAAAAACAAGTTTGCATGTCAGTTGATGGATGGAAAAATTTAGGATGACCGGTTTCAGATTTTGGATGACCTTATCTACTATAAGGGAAGGATTTATGTGGTACCAGAATCTAAATTCAAGGAAAGGGTTCTAAGGGTGTTCCATGATTCACCACTAGCGAAGCACCAAAAGTTCCTTAAGACTTGCAGACATATTAGAGAGAGGTTTGTGTGGAAGGGCCTCAAGGAGGATGTTACACGGTATGTTAGAGAATCTATAATGTGTCATTAGAACAAGGTGGAGCATACTCATCCAACAATATTGTTGCAGACACTTTCCATTCCAGCCCATAAATGGGAAATAATATCCATGGATTTCATCACTAGTTTTCCTAAGGTGCAGGGAAAGGATGGAATGTTTGTAGTTGTGTATCACTTGATGAAGTTTGCACATTTATTTTCCATATACATGGAGTATAGTGCATCTCAGGCAACAGGATTTTTCTTTTGAGAAGTCTTCAGATATGGCTTACCCAAGAATATCATGAGTGATAGGGATAATAGGTTAATGAGCTCTTTCTGACAGGATTTATTTAGGATTGTTGGCACTGAGTTGACACCGTACAATTTATCACCCACAAACTGATGGAAAAATTGAAATAGTCAATAAATGGTTGGAGGGATATGTAAATAATTATGTGGCAAGACAGTAGAAAGAATGGATCAAGTGGCTTCAATTTGGGGAATATTGTTATAACATTACCCTTCACAAGTCCATTGGCATGACACCCTTCAGGGCACTATATGGTTATGATTCACTCACCTTCATGGAGATTTCTCTTGGGGACAAAAAGGCTCCTATGGCTAGGGAATGGATATATGAAAGTCAAGATATAGTCAAAGAACTTAAAGATCATTTGCAAGGGGCTCAAAACTAGAAAAATATCTACGCAGATAAAAATAGAGTGGAGCACAAGTTTGAGGTAGGGGACTTGGTCTATTTGAGGCTACATCCATATCGTCAGTCATCTATCAATAAAAATGGCATGGAGAAACTCAAGCCTCATTTCTATGGCCCATACAAGGTGATTATAATAATTGGGGAGGTAATGTATGAGGTTGAATTGCCACATGGAGTAAAATCCATAATGTATTTCATGTGTCATTATAGAAGAAGGATTTAGGCAAACAAATGACTGTCACTGAGGAGATACCACCACTTGACAAGGAGGGCCAATTGATTTTGATTCCTTAATACATATTGGAAGTTAGGGAGAATAGGTTTAGAAACATGAGCATCAAATAATACCTTATCAAGTGGAAAAAATTACCAATTGAGGACACTTCTTGGGAGGGTGAACAAGTCTTGCAGCATTTAGAATCATAATTTCTTGTGGGAAAGCAATTTCAAGCAGGGGAGACTGTTATATTCCCTTCCATGTGACCAAGGCACTTGAAGATTTAGTAGCCTAGTTGTTCCCCCTAGGCATAGTCTCGTCTAAATGGAAACTAAGGTGGGAAAAATATTTCACTAAGGAGCTTAAGAAAAATCAAGAAAAAGTGACATTGGTAAAAAAGGAGATATAAGTTAAATGGATAATGTGAGATAATTAAAGAAAATAATTTAGAATCCAATCAATAATATAAGTGAGGAATTAGAATTTGGACTATAAAAGAGAATGAGGGCACCTCACTTCCTCATTCTTGATCATTTTCACTTACATATTTAAGATCTGGCAGATTGATCATTTTGAGGGTTTTTACTAGACAAACCCCATAGATCGGCACAGGAGTGAAATATCCCTCCTTTCCTGGTCCAAACTTGACCAAGTTGGTGAAATATTCCACCCTCTTCATTCTATTCAGTTCATATCTGTTGAGTATGTGTTATATTATTTGCATGAGCCCCTTGCGCGGGGGTTTGGGGGCAGCGCCCCCGAAAAAAAAAAATCTGCATCGAGACCGCATTATATTTAGGTGTTTTTTTGGAACATGGTTTCTTTGTCGATGGTTTTCTATTTCCAGTTAAGGAATTAGGGTTTTGGACTAATCCAATTCATTGAGTTAGGGTTTTGGATGCCGCTGGCTCCTATATGTATTTTGCATTGTAAACATTGTAACATGATGAATAATATAGAATATGTTGGTTTTCTCGGTTTGGGTTTCCAGGGGAAAAATCTCTGTGTAATGTTTGTATTTGCCATTATATATTTTTTGTTCCTTTACTGAATAACTATTTGCAGTAGATATTGTACAAGCTTATAATTTACAATATCTACTTCAACTATTATTTTTGAGTAGGGTCACACTTTTGGATGGTTTTCTGCAGGAAGGGTGCACCATCCAACCTAAGGAAGTTTGATTTGGGTTCCATAGGTGGGATCTGGAAGATATCCAATATTTCATGAACTTTCCATTCCTAGGGTGACTTTATTTGGTATTCTTCACAGTTTTTTTCCTTCAAATACTATTATTATTAGAGTTGGACGTGAAGACTGAAGGAGGGTGCACTTAGGGTAAGAGATCTATTTCCTGAGGTCAGATCTTGCATCTTCGGCAAGGGAGAATCATCTTATGAGTCATTCATCATCTTATTTATATGATATCATTATTTTCATGGTGGTTTGAGTTCATATCTGAGGATATTGAATCTCTATGTGTTATTATAGTCAGTGACGGAGAAAAATAGCCAGAGAAGACAACAATTTTAGAGGAAGGGAAAGAAATCGATCTTGTATATCTCTTGCATGAAACTTGTGAAGGTTCTTGGGAGTCAATATATTTTTTATCTATTGTATTTTGGAGGTGTCATTATCCACATCTACTATCCTTCTAAATATTTTCCAGATCTAATCTTCTATTGTATTGAGGTTAGCTATATAATAAATAAATCCATATCTGAGTTTCCTGGCTATTCCTTGTTGTTATTTCTATTTTCTTCATTGTTATTAAAGATCATTTCCATCATGAAAACCATTTTGTGCTATAAAAATCAAAACCAAACCCTAGCATGAGCCTAAGAAGGCTATTGGCGCAAACTGTTTAACAAAACACATCAACCAGGAAACCAAAAACTTAAAGCATTCAAAACAAATCTATTTGGTAATCTTACATATTGGGCAAGTATGGATTCCAATTGGGATGAAGTAAAGAAAATACTTCATCAACAAGAAGAGATAAAACATGTGAAAAAAAATGCTCTCTAACACATTTTTGTAAAGATTGTGGATTTAGAGAAAGCCAATGTTGTCAATACAATAAATTGCATTAATCTTCTCTCAATTTAGATGCAAAAAATCGATGCTTTGGAGGTGAAATGCCATAATCTCATGTCTCTAGTTATACCACAACACTCGAATTCTCCCTCATTGGCTTCAATTAATCAGGGTACAATGATATCTCATCATGGAGGGAATATTGAAGAAGAGAATGAGGGTCATGATCTGGTCCCTATGGACATTGAAGAAAGTTCCCTCCCACCAGTTGGAGGAAAAGAAGTACAAGATAATGAGTCTTTTAGGCAGTAAATGTTTTTCAAAGTAATTATGTTGTTGGGCCATTTTGTCAAGGAAATAACCTATCAAATTGTACAGAATGTGTTCTTGGAGAAGGCTCTAGTTTTTGTTTTTGCTATTGTATATAAATACTTAGTCCAAGAGCCAATTTTTGTATCTCTATTTGAATCTATTGTTTTCTCTGTCAGAACTCTTATATATTGATACAAATTTCATTTTCAGTTTAAAAAAAACAAAGACATCAATGACGAGGACTTATAGATAATGTGGAACCCATTTTAAAGGCTTTGAATGATATAGAATAAATCTGATTGAAAATTAAGTACAAAATTGGGGTTTATAAAGTGAAAAATCTGATTTTTGATGTGCCAATATAGGATCCCAATATTGCAAAATCATATTGTAAAAATGTCAATATCGGATTTCGAAATTGAAAAATCAAATTCTGAAAGTACAAATATTGGTTTTCAAAAGTGCAAAATTAGATTGTGAAAGTGTCAATATTGACTTCTAAAAGTGCGAAATCTGGATCCAATAATGCGATATAAGACTCAAAAAGTGCAAAATTATATTCTAAAAATGCAAAATCAAATCCATTTTTGCAATTTTTCAAACCGATGTTGACACTTTTGAAACCAAATTTTCCACTTTATAAATGTTGATTTTGGACTCTAAAAAAAAAAAAAATTGCATGTCTTCAAAGGGACTTGGACTAGAATTAATATAAATTTAATGAAATTTGGGTTCTATATTTACCAATATGATAATGAAATCCAAGAAGATTTTATCAACGAGAAATGCACATATGTGTTGGATTACTGAGAGGGGGGGTGAAT
>SNQJ01S0073293.1:16276-27428 GCA_010110895.2 Picea sitchensis | reverse complement strand
CACATACCACCGGAAATGGCATGACATGTACTATCCATCTAGAATAGTCTTATTTAAATAATTTCTTCTTTGTAACCACTTTGACTACTTTGACCTTTTGGGGCTTCTAGATGACTTGTGAGGGTTCTCCAAATTCACATGGCCATAACTCTCTAATTGTGAGGATTTATGTGACATTCCACATACCACCAGAAATGGCATGACATGTACTATACATATAGAATAGTCTTACCTTAAAATATATTAAAAATCATACCATTATACATCAAACAAATTTGGGTCCATTACCCAAACATTTGTGCTACCAAAATTCACTACCGGACTTTCTTCAAGGGTTGACATCAATGACAACCAACCAAAATAATCAACAATTTCCCCCTTTGGCATTGATGGAAACAATTTGATGCAATACTGAATTCTATCACTCATTGTCCCCATGTGACCATTGTTCCCCCTGGAACCATGCCTCTATGCTCTATCTCCAAGCATTTCTATCATGCATATGATAAATCTCCCACCCTTTGTCATCAATGGAAAAGGTATCTTCCCATCCGGGGCTGCTCCCCATGAATGAACTCTTCCTGAAACTGATCTCCCAACTTGAGTTGTCCTCTTTATGGTGCTTCCTTGTGTAAATCTAAGACATATAAGATAAGCATTCAAAAGCATTCATTTTTGTGTAGAAATTACTCTGAGTCTCTAGTGAAGATACTCAAAGGTTTCCCTTGGAAGTGGTTTTGTAAAGATGTATGCCACTTGTTCTTTTGTTCCCACATATTCAACTTTGATTTTATTCTCTGCAACCTATTCCCGTATAAATTGATACTTTATTGGAATGTGCTTCATCTTGGATTGCATCACCACGTTCAAAGATTTCCCTTGGAAGCGGTTTTGTAAATATGTCTGCCACTTGTTCTTTTGTGCCCACATATTCAACTTTGATGTTATTCTCTGCATCCTATTCCCATATAAAGTGATACTTTATTGGAATGTGCTTCATCTTGGAGTGCATCAACGGGTTCTTTGAGATATAGATGGCTCTTGTATTATCAAAATAGATTGGAATGGGCTCATCATACTCAACATGTATATCTGTCAAAGTTTGTTTCATCCATAGAACCTGAGTACAACATCATGTTGTTGCAATATACTATGCTTCGGTTGTAGATAAAGATATTGATGATTATTTCTTGATTAGCTAAGATACTAAACACTCACCCAAGTATAACGTTTCTCCACTGGTGCTTCGTCGGTCATCAATGCAACCTGCCCAATCTGCATCTGTGTAGGCAATAAGTGATAGATCCTTTCCTTTTGGATACCATAATCTAAACTATTATATTCCTTTGAGATATCTAAAAATCCTCTTCATTGCTAATACATGTGATTCCTTTGGTGTTTCTTGAAATCGTTCCACCTATCCAACTACTTGCATTACATATGGTCCTGATGATGTCACATATAGTAAGCTAGCAATCATTGGCATGTATTTCCTTTGGTCTGTAGACTTTGAATCATCATATTTTCTCAACTTGCAATTGGTTTTCATAGGAGTGATAACTGGTTTACAATCTTCCATTCTGAACCTCTTTAGCATTTCTCTAATATACTTAGTTTGAGAAATAAAAAATCCTTGGTTGCTTTGACATATCTGAAGACCCAGAAAGAAGCATAGTTCTCCAAGTAATGACATTTCAAATTCATTATGCATATCCTTTGCAAATTTTTGGCTTAACCTATGATCATTACTTCCAAAAATAATATCATCAACATAAAATTCAATTAATAAAATACTATCTTGAGTTACCTTGATGTAGAGGTTGTTGTCTGCACTTCGTTTTCTGAACCTTGCCTGTTGTAAATATTTGTATAGTCTAGAGTACCATGCTTTAGGAGCCTATTTTAGACCATACAAGGCCTTTTTAAATTTGCACACATAATTTGTGTTCTCTGACAACTGAAATCCTTCTTGTTGTTCAATGTAGACTTCTTCTTCAAGTTCCCCATTCAGAAAAGATGATTTTACGTCCATCTGATACACTTTAATATTATTGGAGCATGCATAATCTAAAAGCAATCGGATTGCTTCCATTATGGCAACTGGGTCAAATGTCTCTTCAAAATCGATTCCTTCAACCTATGTGTATCCTTTGCATACCAATATAGATTTGTTCCTGGTAACATGTCCATATTCATTCAATTTATTTATGAAAACCCACTTTGTTCCAATCGCATTCTTATTCTTTGGTCTTGGAACCAGTTCCCAAGTGTCATTATTATATATTTGATCCAATTCTTAATCCATGACCTTATTCCAGAATTCATCCTTAATGGCCTCTTCAAAAATGTTTGGTTCAATCGTAGATAAGAGTGCTAGGTGCATTTGTTCTGGTGAACGGATTCTTCTTCTAGTCTCAACCCATGCATTCTTGTTTCTGATAATTTGATCTGAAGGATGATTCTTTTGTACTCGTTTGCTAGGTGTATTTGGAAGCACTTTTTGAACTTGCTCTTCTACTTCTATCTAATCTTCTTCATCTTCCTATTATACTTCTTCTTCATCTTTTTCTTCTTCTTCGTAAAGCTATTCCACTGATTCATTTTCTTCTTCCTTTGATTCTCATCCACCTATTTCATCAATTGTTACATTGATGTTTTCCACAACTTTGTTCAATATCATATTGTAACATGGTATGCTTTCCTTGTACTTGAGTAACCAACAAGTACTCCTTTGTCCACACGAGAGTCAAACTTTCTCATTTTTCCATCTTCTCATTTGATGTAGCATTTCCTTCCAAATATTTTGAAGTGCTTCACATTTGTTGGTCTTCCTTTCCATAGCTCGTAGGGAGTTTTGTCATCTTTGTTTCTGAGCATTACTTTGTTTTGAATGTGAATTTTTGTATGCACTTCATCTGTCCAAAAAATATCTGTCAATTTGGAATCCATTAGCATTGTTTGAGCCATTCCTGTATAATTAACATCCATAATGTTCCTTTGTTTGATATATGATATCAGTGTTCTCTTTCATGGAAGTATCGATCATGCTTCTACAGTCACTAGCTATGTGTCCATAGTTATGACATTTGTAACATTCAATGTTACGTGGGGCCACATAGGCATTTCTTGCTTGAACATTTTTATAATCCCTGCAATCTACAACCTTATGTCCAAAATTAGTACAATAAAAAAATGACCATAAAAGAAATTTTCATACCTAGGAGTGAATGATCTTCTTTGTGGTGTAGTCCTTCTAAATTTTTGCCTTGACTGATCATGATCATGATTGAAGCTTCTTTGTGGCTTGAACATGGATGGTCTTCTTGAAGATGTATCTTTAATAGCTTTCTTAGATTCTGGTTGACCATGGTTCCTTCCTTTGAGTACTTCTGCATAACTCTTTATATTTTCTTCATTCTTCTTTTCTAGCAACCTATAGTGCTTCTCTTCATTCTCTATAACTGATGTGGATGTTTCTATCTCTTCAATGTTCTTGTTGATCTTGAAGATTTTACTTCTCAATGTGACAACTTCTTCTTCAAGCTTCTCAACCTCTTCTTCTTTCTTCATTATCTGAGATTTCATGACTTCTTCTATTATTTTCTCTTCTTCAAGATGGATTTTTAATGTGATTATTTCTTCTTCAATTCATTTCTCTTCTTGACAAAACTCTGCCTCAAGTTGGTTTAGATCGTTAGTTCTTTCCTTAAGATGATATGTCAATATATTTTCTCTCATTTCTGCTTTCTCCTTCTATGTTGCTACGTTGGCTTCCAAATACTACTTTTGATCTTTAAGATTTTCTTCGATCTTTCTGGCTTCTTCTAGTTGAGTTCTTAAGTTGTTGATGACCTGTTGGGCTTCTTAAAAAATGTGAGCACTTTCCTTTTGTTTCATCAATTCTTTCTTGAGTGACTTGTTTTCTTCTCTTTCTTTTCTTAGTTCATCTAAAGCACTGATCAATTCTTCTTCATAATTGTCTTCTTTTTCAATTAGTTTTTTTGTCTCATTTCCTTCATGGCATTTTATTTCAAGATGTTTGTGTTTTTCACAATTAAAGAAAAACAACATACCTATGTTGATTATGTACTCTTCATCTTATGAATTTGTTTCACATGGTGAACATATTTCTTCTTGATATGTACTTGCATCTTCTTTGGCATTTTCTGAATCTATGATGGGTGAAGAATATATATCATGTAATTTATCCCAAAGTTCTTTGGTTGATGAACATTTACCAACCTTTTCTCTTACCAGATTAGGTAATCCTTCCAAGATGAAATCCATTGCTATTTTTTTATTCTTCTTCAATTACTTCTTGGTTGCAGTCTTTTCCCTTTTTAAACTATCATATCTTGTAACGTCTGATAGCCAAATATAATACCCATGTGCCTGTAAAAATATTTTTGTCCTTCCACTCCATAGCTCATACTTTAAACCATTTGTTGAATATTAAATTGCAATTTTTCCTGCAAAGTATTACTAAAGCCCTATTATTTAAACTATGCTAATAATATAATACTAGTAGGTGGGACCCCCTTGTAGACTGGAGTCTCAAAGATAGACATATCACACATTTTTTTTTGTTTTTGTTTCGACGTTTCTTACACAATCCTACATGGTTGAAAATGCAGTCTCAGTTTCATTTTGACATAGTAACAGGTGGATGATGCATTTTATGGGATGTTTCTGCAATTCAAAGCATTATTTTTTATGTTATGATGGGTGTGTATTTACATATGCTATGATTTAACTATGTCACAAATCATCGTGATCGACTACCTGGCCACATATATACAAGAAATATGTTAGTGATAACATAACCAAAACAAAGAAAGAAAAATTGTGAAAAAATCCAAAAGGGAAAGGATCTATGTTTGAGTTATGTTAAGGATTATATTCAAATGGAAAAGTAAAAAGGTGTTAGTGTTAGTCCTAACTATTATATAGTTGGTTAGTGGATATGTGATTTTCATTTGATTCATTTTGGGCTCATATAACATTTCAATACATATGATATGGCATAGAAATTGGCAAAGGTTAACGTGTGATGTTTGGGTGGCGCATTGGACAAGGAATATCGTCGCAGATTTCAATTGTTTGGGCATTGAATACATGGTTAAATTAATTGGTGAGTGTTTGGATGTCTTGTAATTTGGAATTGAATAGGATAGGAGATGGAAGCGACGTGTAGTAAATGCATGTCATTCCATACTCCCCCCATCGGTCATCACCCTATCATTGTTCCTTGTTGCATTTTCGTTATGTTGGTGGTTAAGCTCCGCATCAGGCTCTCAGGAAGAAGAAAGCTCGGCAGCATGCCCTTTTAAGATCTTTGTTACAGGTATGGTTCTTTTTCACTCCATCCATGAATTATGCTCTGTGTATGAGCAAAAAATGGATCAGTAATGCTTGGGTTTGCATGTTCCCGAGAGTTTCAACTGTGTAAATATGTGATATTTCACTCTGTGATGATTGTAATTGTTTCGGAATGCAAGAAAAAGAATTGGTTTTTGTTTAAGTTGTGCATTCACTAGTTGCTCTGTTGGTTTCAAATCATGATGGGTCTCTATGGATATTAAGTGAATGTGGTATTATCGCTCTGTATTAATGGTGGAGGGTTTCTCTCTTTGTATTATTTCTAGTTGTTCCCTCACAGTCATGAGTATAACCCTATCCATTCGCATTCGGATTGCTATTTGGTTTTTGTGTAATTTATTCAACCCAGAGTCATGGTCGTGGGCTCACTCTCGTTGTGCTTTCACCAAAGTTCCTCAAGGTCTAGTCTTAGGGTGGCCATAACGTTAATAAATATTGTATGGTTGTGGGGTATTTTGAGTTATACCTCGGCGTTATGCGTCCTCACTGGTATTGTCGACAAATGACTTGGCCCTTAAGGAAGTGAGCAGAGAGGTTATATATTTGTGTGTTCTTTGAATAACTGTCATAGTTCAATTAACTTCGCCTCTCCTCTGCAAGTGTAAAACGCACTATGTGCACTGGATTTTTCTACCCTAATTATCGTTTCTTTCCTTGGTGGCTAACTGGTGATTCAATTTCCCAGACTGAGAGTAATAAGGATACCTTGTGGCTTACTGTTGTGTTTGTATCGAAAGGTATTTTACCCGTGGGTGATATGTCTCTGAATACCTCTAGTTCTTTGTGTTATTGTTAAATGAGCACGCTCTTGATTGCCTATGTGTATTGGTTTTCGACAGAGAACGATTTTAATATCCAATTGTTCTTGATCCTTCGGGCATCTTCTTGGTTTTCCAATATTGGTTATCAGTGGAGTGGTGATGGGGTTTTTCATTGAGTCCCTATCTCGTCTTTCTATGATTAAATTGGTTGAAGAGTTGTGAATTGAGAACGAGTAATTATATACAATTGAGGGATTTTATATTTTCGTTATGACTCCATTCACTATGTTCTTACAGTGTGGTCTTAATTTCCAATTGGAAACACATGTGGTTTTGCTAAGCCTGATCAAGGTTATAGTTATTGGTGGAAATGGTGACTATGTGTAATTAGTTATGTTCACTGTGCATATATTATTGAATCATCGTGTATATTATAAATGGTTATATTGATAGTAATGAGGCTCGGGTTTTTTGTTGATTGTGGTTTCGTTGCAAAATATTATTGGTTAACATGATGAAGATTGTGTGTAATCATGCATGTTTTGGAAGCTTGTTCCTATTTAAAAAAGGAACATGTGCATATTTTAATTGGGCAACAATTGTAAATTGGAAGACAGTGGATGTTTTTATTATAGTGATACATTATGGGATAGAGGTCGGACATATTGTTGTGTGTGTGTTTTTTTTTAAACAGAAGGCAAAGAAATAAAAGATCAGTGTTCTCTTAACAGGATTGTTGAAATGGAAGGTTTGCTTCGATTTTGAGTATGATTGCACATAATTGAGAAATTTTGGAAAATTTAAATGTTGGAACAACGAATAGTTTGATATACAGTAATTGTTGGTATGGTGTTGTTATTTTTTTATTGATTTTAGTACAGAGTTATGATTGTTGATTACTTAAATTTTTTATGAACAATATCTGTTAATTTCCCTGCCATTCTCTCACTTTCCACACATTACGAACCCCCTCACATTCCCAGATTCACTTTGCACACCCTGTTCTAAAATTAAATTATAATTAAATGAAACCTTTGTATTATAGAAATTGAAGGATGATAGAGAGATGAGTTACAGTTGATATGTTTTTGTTATTACAACACAGTTGATTGTTGATGATTTTTTGAGTAGTAATCATGATCTACCCCCTTTCATTTTATCACTTTTTGCTCAATACAACCCCTCATATATCCCAGAACCCTTATTCACCCCCTTCTCATGACAAGTATTAAACAATTTTTATGGATTGGATTGCATGAGTCTGATGTGTTGTTAAGCCAAACTTTGTTTCATATTTAAAGAGATGTCATGTATGGTTTGTTGAAGAAACTAGTTGCTAAAAAATGTTTCATACAGGTATGAACTTATTCAGAAGAGGAAGTCATGACTGGAAGGCCAAGGTTTCCAATACATTTTGACGCAGATCCACGAGAGTTGAACCAACATTTCCAAGCTAGGTTTTTCAACTGGATTGGACAAGGGGTAGTCTAACCTAGGCCAGAAATGCCTCCCTTCCAACCCCAACTTGTCCTTGGCATCCCAATTCCCCCTCATGTCTCATTAAAACCTAAAGTCCCCGAAAATGATGGATGGCAAGAGATTTTCCATCCAACAGTCTCCCAACATCGTGACTGGCCCAATTTGTCTCTACCTGCTCCTCCTCCATCGTTTAATCCAATTGTCCAAGTTTCCCCTGCTCATTCACCTGTATAGTCTTCCCATGCAAGAAAGAGGCTCAAAACCAAATCCCACCATGCACATGATAAAGGAAAAATTGTTGCTTCCCCATCCTCTCCCTCAAGTGATTCTTCCAAATCTGTCTCATCCCACATACACTTGAGAGATTATTGCTCTCATATTATTAGTGAGATCAGACCTAAAGGCTCCACACAGCCTAAGGCTAATTTAGAGAAATCAAAGGGAGACAATAGAAACAAAGGGAAAATTGCCTCCCAAAGTGGACAATATGGTTTTTAAGTGTATTTATTTATTGATTGTTGAGAACAGTTGATTGCTGAAGTTTTTGGACAACACACTATTTTGGGATATTTTGGATATTATATTTTTTGGATATGGTTTAAAATATCATTGATATTAATTTTCAAATTATGAGAATTATGATGGGAGCCACAAGGGTGGATGTGTTTGATTGATTGACTAGTTGTTTTTATGTTTGTTAAGAAACTAAAGGGAGTCACAAGGGGTCCCACCTGCTAGTTATTATTTATTAAAGACCCTTATTATTATTATATTCATTATTCCCCTAAAATAAAAGTTAGTTGAGTTTTAGTTAACTTAACTAAAAGAGGTATTTTAACTACTTTAACTAATTTTGATTGCTTAAAGGAAAAAAGAGAAGGAGGAACAAGAGGAGAATAGAAGGAGAAAGAATACTAAGGTCTGCTCTTGAGTTTTATTGAGATAGTTAAGTTTTCATTCATTCTTTAATTCATTGAAGGCCTGATTCTCTTTTATGACAACAGGGTCCTATTGTAGGTAGCAAGATTCAAGGTTGAATTACATCATTCAGACACTTGTTTTTCTGAGGTGTTGATATATCTTTGATAGTCTGTGTAGACTTGTCTGTTTGTGAATTAAATTCAATGGCTGATAAAGGATATTGTGCAGAGTCGAGTGGCCAGCAATCTGTGGCAAGCTGATCCAGATTTTAAAGTTCAGTTTTTTACTTTCTGTCTGAAGTCCTTTTGTATGGTTCTCATCAAGGACATCTAAGTTTGACTTTGGTCCAAACTTCCTCAGGGATTTTTGTAAAGAGAACGATTCTTTTGATTTATTGGAATGATATAAGTGATTGTTATTCTGTCTCATCTGTGTTAAATATTGACTTGGCATTTTTTTCTTTTGTCTCCAAATTTATTTGTGCATCTGTTATATTCAGAATATTATATAAAATATTGAATTTTTCAACAATCTTTTATTTATAAAAAATCAACCTAAGCCCTTGTAACCAATACTTGTGGATTAGGAAACAAATTTTGAGGCTATAAACATAGGGTGATATTCTCGCCTATCTTGCCTTAGCCAAGAAAGATATGAAAATACTTGAGTAAGATAATTTCATATCTTTTCCTCAACACCATTCTGACCATTAAACAATGGTACTACATTCTTAGAATAATCCATGATCTCCTTCCAGTGGTTAAACTGTTTCATGAAGGAATCTACTCTGATTCCAATTGTTGGATTACTGAGAGGGGGGGTGAATCAGTAATAGAGAAATTTAATCCTTTTTAACCATAAAATGTAAGTGTTAAATCATTGTAGCATTATCATACAATAGTTGTAGAGTAATTAAAAATGAACAAATGAGAAATCATACACATACACAGTACACCAGTGTTTTTACGTGGAAACCCAAAGTGGGAGAAAACCATAGAATGTTTTTTCTTATATGTCTTTAATAATTAAACTCATTGGAAGCACCAACTTCCTTTGTTTTCCAGCTGCAACTGGAAGGAGGCTCCAACCCCCTAGTTTCTCAGGATACAACCTAAGGGAAGCTCCAACTCCCCAATTCTATGGCTACAACCAGAAGGAGGCTACAACCCCCTATGTTCTCCAGCTACAACCACCTGTCCTTGCCCCATCCAACCACCCTGAAATATAAGTAGAATGATGGAACAAATATCACACTATCACTGTGAGATATACTTTTGTAAACCTGTACCAATCAACCTGCAGCAAACAACCTATAATCAACCGGTACCATAAACAAGTGCATCAACCATGCATCAACATGTACCATCAAAGAGTGCATCAACCATGCACCAAATATGTACCAATAATGCATCAAATACACATAAACTATGATTCATCAATATGTACCAACATCATCAACTATACACCTCATGTATGTGCCAACTCATCAACTACTTGTCTCGACCATGTACCCAACATGTACCTGAACCAAAATCCCTCATCAATTTCATCATCCAAATCTGATTTGTAACTCTGTAATAGACCCGGTGTATATGATCACATACCTACAAATCTTCCTTAACTTTAACAACAAGAAACTAGCATTTTCATCAAACTTTACTTTAGTCTCACATGACTAATTTTGGATTAGTCAACAACCCTAACTTGAAATAATCATAACTATGTACCTGGAATGAATAAAGATATGAAAATAGTACACAATGTTATTCAGTGTATTTTATGCAATTCTTCCAGGTTTCACTACTTAGAACCTCTCAGAAAAGGATTTACAGAAAAAAAAAAAAAATGGCATACCTTGTTGAATTCTGGCTTATTCTAGAGAGCGAGCTTGTAGAGTGTTCCCTGCATGGAATATTTGTTGTATGGATCTGAAAATGGTACACATAATACTAAAGAATGTACTATAACCAATACATTTGGTATTATGGAATTTGGATTTGTTATGAAGAATTTATGACATTTTTACCCGAAACACATGATTTAGACTAGTTTTGGGACTAGCCACAAACCCTATTTTCCACGGAGTGTAACTACAAAAATATAATGACCCACAAGATGAAACTTTTATCACAGCTACTTGGATAGGTTTCCTCAACTACCTCTAGATTTCACAGTCTGAATCCTTCTAGAAAAAAAAGTTATTGCGAAAATGGTGAGATGACCTGTAAATAACATACCTTAGAAAGCATCATCAAAAGAATTTATCCTACCTTGAATTTCAGCCTTCTTTACTTCACCTTCCCTCTGAAATTAGTGTTAGATATTTGTTGGTTACCTCAGTCACTTATATATATTCAATATGCTCAAGTGTAATTAAAATGAGAGACCCTTTCCTCTTATTTATACTTTTATGTAGCTTCTTCAAGGGGTTACCTTCTAACCATCTTAAAGCACTTTCCTTATTTTAGGGTTAACCCACTTCTAGCCACTTGTCCACTTGGTAATTTATTCATTAAATTTATTATTTAAATAATTTATTTTGTATCCACTTTGACTTATAGTACACTCATCACTTCACTTTATTGTTTAAATAATTTCTTCTTTGCAACCAC
>SNQJ01S0073292.1:36460-49711 GCA_010110895.2 Picea sitchensis | reverse complement strand
AGTTTGAATTATGTTAAGTTAATAATATAAGGAAGCTCCTTATATTATTAACTTAATATAATTCAAACTCTCAATAAATGCTTAATTATAAAACCTTGTAATATATATATATATAATTTAAAAATATCTCTTGATATATAGATGTTAAAAAATATATATTGCTTTCTTTTTTTACAAGATTTATCCCCTTAATTTGAACTCTACAATAATTTTTTTTTATTAGTGACTACTTGGTGGGTTAGTCATGGGCTAGTGGGATATGGACACATATGGACTAAAGTTTATAAACACCTCATACATGGGCAACGAGACCCATCATTATTTCTCCCAATACCAGTATCATGCCCATATTTTTGTTGTACAAAATAATTTCCTTTTATAGGAATTGTCTCATGTTGTAAGGCCATGTTCATTTCTTATGAGCCTAATTTTTTTTAGTAGAGGCTAAATTTAAGGTTTTCCTCAAACCAAGGCTTAGCTTTTTCAACTCAACATTTTTATGCCTAGTGTTTGTAAGCATTCCCATATTCTTACTATATGATCAAGATTATTTCTAGAAACATGTAGCATGGTTTATGACTGCATTCATAATATAGAAGAAAAAAAGGATGTATTAGGGGCTACATCTATCTAAACAAAATAGCTTAAAACACAAAGTTAATCCTTGCTACTCTTAATCCTTGAAATTGAGTTTTTATTCCACTTGTTAATGAAAATTCCTTGTATACCACATGGTTCTTAATCCCACACTATACTCATAAATTATATAAAAACCACAAACATTATTTAAAGGTTAAATCCCAATTCTTAACCCTAAACCATGGTTTTCTCTAAAATACTCATCTATGTTGTGCCTAACCATATTAACCATACATTGATCTTAATCCCACACTATACTCATAAGCTATTTAAAAACCACAAACATTATTTAAAAACTAAATCCCAATACTTAACCCTAAACCATGGTTTTCTCTAAAAGACTCATCCATATTGTGCCTAACTATATTGACCATACATGAATGAAATATACACCAATTCAAACAAAACATCTATATGTTTTGTTAAAAACATATATACATTTTATAATAAGCAACAAGTGAAGATGGTTTTCTCTAAACTACTCATCCATGTTGTGCATAACCATATTGGCCATACATTTGTGAAACATACACCAATTCAAACAAAACACATACATGTTTTTGTAAAAAAACATATATACATTTTATAATAAACAACAAGGGAACATGTAGATCATTTTTTTAAGTGCCCGTCTTTAAATGCCTATGGATTTAATGAAAAAAAACGAATAACGTGAATACACTAAAGTGGGGACCTTTAACTTCAATATATTTTATAATTAAATATATCATAAACTCAAAATAAAATCTCCTAAAAATCAGATTTAAAAGGTTTAAAGTGCAGACACTAAAATTTAGTTAATGTTGAAGGGGAAAGAGGGATGCACGTAGTCTACTCTGCACAACACAGTTTAAAATACTGCGCACGAAACAGGTTATGCGATAGAGTTCTCAAGATCACTGCACAGTGCACAGACTGTCAGATTATTGTGCGCTGTAAATACATACACTAAATAGAATGATTTACGAATGTGGAATATAATAGAGAAATAATACATAAACTTGTCAAAAAAAAAAAATACTTGATATTAATGAACTTTGACGCAATGCGCTCTAATTACAAAATACAATGACAAATTGAGCTTCGGCTCTGATAGTTCTTCTGTCAACTCTTTAGTTGTTGTTGGTTCTTGAACTACTTCTATGTATCCCTCTCTCATTTTCTCTATGTCTCTATCTATTTATGTATGTTCTAACTAAGAAACGCGGACTTATATAAACTTCCTTCAGAAGCTAATACCGACTCAACATTTAACTCAACCATAATTACGACCGACTCTTCAACCACTTAATTTAATTCGGGAAGATAAAATTCGGCTTCATTTATAGTTGTCCTTCTTGTCAACTGACTTTTGAGTAATTATGTGACTTTGCACTTGAAGACTTGTCAGATTGTCTGACTAACATTTTGACTACTGACAGATTCCGACTGAAAGACAAATCGGTGGCAACGTGAAGATCTCACTGACTTATAATTACAATTTCCAACTGTCCCCCTTAATTATAAGTTGTTGGAGTTACAAAAGAAAATAACATCAAAAATTTGAGTTTTCATTTTACTGTCACTCATCTGTTATTGCGTCGATTCCTAGACTACTATGCAGATGATGAAATGAATCTCTTGCTAAAGCCTTTGTAAAATTGTCTACAATTTGTTCTTTTGACCTGCAAAATTCTAAGCAAATCTCTTTGTTATTCACCAATTCTCTGATGAAATGATACCTTGTATCAATGTGCTTGGTTTTCTTATGAAACACATGATTCTTTGATAATATGATGGCCGAATTGTTGTCACAGAAAATTGTAGTTGGTTCATATTGTTCCTTCAACAAATCTCTTAACATCCTTCTCATCCATACTGCTTGACAAGATGTGCTTGTGGTTGCGATGTACTCTACTTCTGCTGAAGAAAGTGTCACTATGGGCTACTTCCTTGATGCCCATGATACCATACCTATTCCAAAATGAAATGTGTACCCAAAGGTACTTTTCCTGTCATCAATACTGCCTCCACAATCATTGTTAGTGTATCCAATGAGTTTGAAATTTTCTGAAGTGCAGTACTTTATGCCAAAATCTTTTGTTCCATTCACATATCTCAGGATTCTCTTTCCCTCTTTCCAATGTGATTCTTTTGGAGTTTCCATGAACCTTGAGATTAGGCTCACTCCATACATAATATCAGGTCTTTTCATTGTTAGATACATAAGACTGCCTACCAGTCTTTTAAACAGTGTGGGATCCACATTGGACCCTCTATCTTCCTTGCTTAGCTTTAATCATTGTATGACAGGTGTTGGTGCTACTTTTGAGTTTACCATATTGAATCTCTTTAATATTTCATGTGCATACTTGGACGGTGAGATAAATATACTAGTTTTGGACTAGTGCACTTCTATTCCCAGAAAATATCTCATAAGTCCCAAATCAGTCATTTCAAATTCATCCTTCATGACTGACTTGAACTCTTCTATTCCAAAATTATTTGTGAATATCAAATCATCTACATATAAAAAAACAATTAACACATTACCTTGCTGATTTGATTTGATGTACAATGTTGGCTCATTTTCACTTCTCTGAAATCCATTCTAAGTGAGATAGGAATCTATGTGATTGTACCAAGCTCTCAGAGCTTGCTTTAATCCATATAGTTCTTTCTTTAATATGTATACTTTTTTTATTGTCCTGGAACCTCATAACCTTGTGGTTGTTTCACATATATTTCTTCTTCTAAGTTTCCATTCAAGAATATTGACTTTACATCCATCTAATAAACTAGTCATTTGTACTGCGCGACAATTGCTAACACAATTCTGATTGTGTCCATGCGTGCAATTGGTGAAAATGTTTCATTGTAATCAATTCCAGGTTGTTGTGTAAAGCCTCTCGCAACTAATCTTGCCTTGTACTTATGTACTTTTCCTTCTGCATATTGCTTGGTTTTATAAAACCACTTGACACTTATGACATCATTATCATTAGGTACATCTACCAAATTCCATGTTTGATTATTCTCTATGCACCTGATTTCTTCATCCATGGCTTGTGCCCATACTTCCTCTTTGACAGCTTCTTCAAAAGTTAATGGATCATCTATTTGTGAAAACAGAGCAAATACTGAAAACGAATTTGTTGTGTCTTCATTATAGATGTCACGCAGACTTCTTGTGTTTCTTGGTAATAAACTTGCTAGTGTTGGATACGGAGAAGTAGAAGTATTCGGACTGCTTGTTGGTGTTTGTTGCGCTCTAGGCGTAGACTGCACACTTGTTGTTCTTACCAGAGTATTCAGCGTGGTAATTTGTGTTGTAGTGCTAGGTGTAGACAGAGCTGCGCACTATCTTTTGTATGGTGTTTGAAACACTTCATCCTCTGCATCATTATGCTCCATTATGTCAATTATCTTTAATGTCTTTTCTATGGTTCCATCCCATGATTAATTTTCTACAAACTGAACATCGCGGATGATTATGACTTTTCTTGCGATTGGGTCATAAAAATTGTATCCTTTTGTTTCTTCGGAATACCCAACAAATATACATTTATTTCCTTTGTTGTCTAGCTTCCTTATCAGCTCATCTGGAACATGTGTGTATGCGACGCAACCAAAAACTCTTAAATGCTCTAGATTATGCTTTGATCATGTCCATGCTCCGTGAGGAATTCTATTCTTTACACTCTTTGTCGGACATCTATTCAATATGTATACCTCAGTTGCTATTGCCTCAGCCCAATAATCATTTGACAAATGTTTGGTTGTTAACATACTACACGTCATTTCCATGATGGTTCTATTCTTTCTTTCTGCGACATCATTCTGTTGTGGTGTGTATCACGCAGTAAATTGCTCATAGATGCCATGATCTTTACAAAAGTGTTGAAATTCTCTTGACATGTATTCTCCTCCTCTGTTTGTTCTTAGACACTTGATGTAATAACCACTCTGTTTCTCCACAAGTGATTTAAACTGTTGAAAACAACCCAATGCCTCAGATTTATGCTTTAGAAAATAAATCCATGTCTTTCTTGAGAAATCATCAATGAATGTTAGAAAATAAATACTTCCTCCTATAGACGGAGTATGCATTGCTCCACAAATATCAGAATATATTATTTCCAGTGGAGCTTTTGCTCTGTAAGACTTGCCAACTGGAAATGACTCTCTATGTTGCTTGCCAAATATGCAACCTTCACATATCCTTTCTGGTTTTTCAATCAATGGTAAGCCTTTTACCATATCCTTTGCATGTAATAGTTTCAGAACTCCAAAGTTAAAATGTCCAAATCTGAAATGTCATAGCCAGGAGTCATCCTATGTTTCAGATTGGAATGGTGCCTTCATTTCTGCGCCATTTTCTCCTTTCTTGATACTGCGCACATTATTTTCTTCATTAGTACTATGCGTGCTTTCTGCTGTAAATGCAGTGTCTAACTGTGCACCTTTTCTTTTGTCAATAGTTTGCGTTGTGTTCTTCTTCTTGACTAATTTTAATGTCAATGGGAACATTCTGTTACTTGTCATCTGGATTTTTGCAATAAGTAAATTGCTTGGGATTTTATCCATAATCACACAGTGATTATCTTCCATGTAGATTTTGTATCCTTTTTGTAACAGTTATCCTGTACTCATCAAATTATGCTTCAGACCAGAAACATAATATACATCAGACATAACTCTCTCTTCTCCTTGCCTGGTTAAAATATTTATATTGCCTTTGCCTAATGCAATGACTTGGATATCTGTTCCAAGTGTAACCTTGGTCTGGACTGACTCATCCAAACTAGAAAACATTTCTATGTTTCTTGTCATGTGGTTACTGCAACCTGAATCTAAATACCATATGTCACATGGACTTGCTTGAGCAACATTGCATTCAACTGGTGACACTATATTAGACATTTCTTCTGCGCTAGACATAGCTACAACGGGCGCCATAAACATAGGACGATTTTGATTATTTGTGTTGTGTGGTTGATCTTGACTTTGCTTGTTCTAATTATACTGTCTCTTTCTGCACTCATATGCGTAATGTCCATACTTTTTACAGTAATGGTATTGAATCTTTGATTTGTCAATTTTTTGACAAGTTGAGTGGTCGGTACTTGGATTTTGACCTCTTCCACCAGTATTTCCAGGATTTCTACTGAATCCACTTCTGTCAGAACTTCTTCCTCTGCCTCTAGAGTTAGCTCTCCCCTACCTCTTCCACGGCCTATAGATGACCGTGTGGAAAAGCGTTTTCTAATGACATATTTGACCTCTTCAATCTATGTTCATGATTGACGAGGGAAGCTTGCAGTTCATCTAGACTGAACTGACTCAGATCTTTTCCTTCTTCTAGAGTTACAACTAGAGTATCAAATTTAGGAGGAAGACTTCTAAGCACTTTCTCAACAAATTTTCTATCATCTATGATTTCACTATGAGACTTAATTTGATTTATCAATCCAATGACGTGTGTGTAGAAAGAATCTACTGTATTTGAATCTTTCATTGACATAGTTTCAAAATCTCTTCTAAGAATCTGAAGTTTTGCAGTTTTTACTTTATCCATACCTTGATAAGTGGTTTGTAATATATCCCATGCTTTCTTGGCTTGCTTTGCTGATGCAACTCTTGGAAGTATGCTCTCATGCATCACTTGATGTATATAAAACAACGTCTTTCCATCCTTCTTTCTTTGTTCTTTCAAGACATCTTTCTCAGCTTGTGTGAGGGCGTTATATGCTGCCTGATCTGTCGATTCAAAATAACCATTTTAGACTATCTCCCATACATCTTGACCTCAGAACAAAGCCTTCATGGTCAAGGACCACATCTCATAGTTATTTCCTGTAAAAGTGGGAGGTTGCAGATTTGAGGTAGAAGCCATTTTTTTACTTTCAACAGAGTTTCTTCTCTGACAAACTCGTTCTGGTAGAACCTGCTCTGGTACCAAATTGAAGGGGAAAGAGGGATGCGCGGTCTATTCTGCGCAACGCAGTTTAAAATACTAAGCACCAAACAGGTTACGTGACAGAGTTCTCAAGATCACTGCGTAGTGCATAGACTGCCAGATTGTTGCACGTTGTGAATACACACACTAAATAGAATGATTTACGAATGCGGAATATAATAGAGAAATAACACACAAACTTGTCAGAAACACAAAATACTTGACATTAATGAACTTCGGCGCAATGCGCTCTGATTACAAAATACAGTGACAAATTGAGCTTCGGCTCTGATACTTCTTCTATCAACTCTTCAGCTGTTGTTGGTTCTTGCACTGCTTCTCTGTATCCCTCTCTCCTTTTCTCTATGTCTGTATCTATTTATCTATGTTCTAACTAAGAAACTCTTCCTTCAGAAGCTAAGACCGACTCAACATTTAACTCAACCGTAATTACAAGTGACTCTTCAACCACTTAATTTAATTCAGGAAGATAGAATTCGGCTTCATTTATAGTTGTCATGCTTGCCGATTTAATTTTGAGTAAGTATGTGACTTTGCACTTGCAAACTTGTCATGAACGGACAGATTTGGACTTGGACTCACAGACAAATCGGCCACGTGAAGATTTCACAGACTTGTAATTACAATTTCCAACAAATGTCTACACTTTAAACCTTTTATAAAATGTCTGCAGATTAATAATTGATCAATAATTAATTTAACTGTAAATATATTTGCATTGTTAAAAAAACACTTCAGTTAATTATTATTAGTATTGTTTTTTCTGTTTATTAATTTCTAACATAAATATTTTCAGAGTGGTAAAGCATTTTCCCTTCACGAGACAGTAAAACCCTGTGTTTTATGGGCTTCGTATACCCATTCAGGCGCGGTCAATAGTCCATTTACAAATAAAACAAAGCACAGAGTTAAGAAGCTTTTGTCGACAGTCAAAATATTTCTACATTACAATTATTTTGAAATAAATCTCATGCTATAGCTTCATCAATCTGGATGAATCTCCAAAGCTGCAATATTGTAATCAGTATTATTATCAACCATCTTGATTGATTAAGGATTAAATGCACATTCAGGTGGAGTTGCAGAAAACCTCCCTGACCTATCGTGACAGTAATCGTAAGTCATATAGTTTTTGCGAACCCAATCAATTCTATCCAGTTGATATTGATTTAGGCTTTGAAATTCTGGTTGATCCCACCAATTGTTGGTACAGGGCGGAGATGAATCAGATGACGTGCTGCATGCATTCACTTCAAAGGATTGATAAGAGGCAACAAACGGAGCTTTACCCCAATCTATTTTAACCTTTCCTCCGTCGGTGGCCCAATTGTCCCCGTTCCAGAGGGTGGAGAAGATCCTCATGGGTCGAGTATTCGGGTATGGGATACCCGCAGCTTCTCCATTGTTCTTGAACACCCGAATGGGGATAGAATCAACCCAAAATCTGCTCAAAATATGCAAAACATTTACGTAAACATAGAAATAAAAACTATGAATACAATTCATTATATATTCACAACGATTTGTTTCTGGTTCCAAAGAATTGAATAGTTATGGAAGCCGGCCGTGGGATCAAACCACAGACGAATTCTTTGCTCTCTATTACCGATTCCATTCGCAAAGACGTTGGTTTGTAGAGTGTAAGGCTTTCCCAGCAGATTTTCCAGAAATTCGCAGTCAAGTTCATCGTGCGAAGGCGCGTCTGATGACATCTGAGTGAAAAATACCAACTTTAATATATTGAAATTTAAATTGTGTAAATCAGGAATTCGGTTGAACCACTGTCAATTGATAATGAATCTTCCTGCAAGGTTTTGTTATTGCGTGAAAATAGCTTCTTACATAATATGTAGTGACTGTTCCAGCTGAATTTCCAGACACCAGTTTAATTCTCATGCTAAGGCTGCCGAAGAGGTATTCATTTTTGGACTGAAAACCAGAACCTGGTGAAACAACTAGAATTATTATTACTATTCTCTATCAATCAATACAAAAAGAATTTTCGATGTCCAGAAAAATGAAATATTGTACCTGAGGCTTGATCCATGGTGAGCTCGACTATTTGGTCATTATTCAACAATCTAATGGTTCCCCATAAGATTTTGAAATTGTCGTTGAAACTGGAGGATTCTACTGAGGATAGAATCAGAATCAGGACTGAAGTTATGTACACTAACTCTTGCGAACAGCTTCCAAATCCAAAATGCCTTGCACAGCTCTTCATTGCACAGCTCTTCATTATTGTCGAAGGTGCTTTCTTTTTTCGCACATCCGATGATCCGACCAACATGCTCTGACGGGAGTGAAACTCGGAAATTGGAACCAATCGAACTAAAATCTCGGAATTCGGGACCAATTGAACTCCGAACCTAACAGGAGCATAATCAATAACGAGAGAAGAATAATGACAATGAATGACATCATAGGGCAGCTGGCTATCGTGTTGTTATTATCCAAATGATTACTCATACGTGAATCCAATGATTATATGATTATTCAAATGATACGTCAGAGACTTGTAAATGTTGGTGATTAGTGGACAAGTATTACCCAAGCAGATTATTTATATTTTTAACGTTTATAAGCGGGAAGACACTTGGAAATTGGGCAGATCTATGCGAGTCCCGGTAGCCATTTCTAAGTGGTAAGACACTTTCGTAGATCTATGCTAGTCCCAATAGCCCACTGTAAGTTATGGGTTTTTTTGAAAATTTAGTGGTGAAAATAGATACTTTGGTTTTTAAAGAATTGAATAGTTATGGATATCGGTCGTGGGATCAAATTAGATACTTCGTTTTTTAAATGTTTCTTATATTTTTAATATATCAATTTTTAAAAACAAAACAAAAAAAAATTGTAGAGGATGTGTGTAATTTAATGATGGTTTCTCATGATAAGTTAGTGATAATGTATATTTTTTTTTAAATATCAAAGTAAACAGATGCCTGAAACTTATATGATGAAAACAATTTTTGTTTTAGACTGATCCTTTTAGAGCAACATATAAATCATTTGAGAAATGATTAAGCCAATAAAAAATTATAACTCATTTGAGAAATGGTTAAGCCAAGAAAAAGTTATAGCAGAAATAAGAGAGATATGTATTCTACAATTTTGATATATGCGAAGATAAAAATAGATTAAAAATAGTAAATAATATTATTATTTTTTTTAAATTATATAATTGAAATATACATATCCCACTCTATAGTTTCGTAAACAACTCAATTGTTAAACGTGTAAAAAAATAACCTAAAATATAGACATATAGAAGGGTATTCACAAAAATGGAGACATATAGAAGGGTATTCACAAAAATGGAGGCTTTCATCAATTTGCAGACCGAAACACTAGGTTTGTCATCCCAAACCTAAATCTGAGCCAACCAACTCAACATACACCTCGTCAATCCCACCCAAAAAAAAATGAATTCAAAAGAATGCTAAGATGTCCATGTAATATTTCTTCGGAAATATAAACTTATGTGAATATTCATGGTTGATCTTTTGGAAATAGTGGATATTTCTCGACTTAACCAGAATTGTGACTTCAAAACGAGAACTTTAGTCCAAAAATATCATATTTTTGGGTAAAAAGCACAAAAACCAACCCCCAAATCAAAAAGTAGTGCTACCAGTAGCAGCCTTTTTTGAAGGTTGTTAAAATTGCGGCTCGTTTGAAACTTTACCCTTGACATTAAAAACATAAGCCTCACTGGAAAATTTATGACATAATTGAAACGTGGCCTTCACCACTAGAACCAATTTTGTTTTTGAGTTAAAACCATGACCTAATTGAAACTGTGGCCTTCACCACTCACACCATTTTTTTTTTGAATTAAAACTATGACCTAATTGAAACTTTGGCCTTGACCATTGGCACCACCACAAATAAACCATTGAAAATTGACTCCTAAATATAAAAATGTTATAACTTGATAATTTATTTATCAATCATTTTTTTTAATAATTTCCATTAAGATAATAATTAAATGAAAAAAAAAGTCCCCTTAAACAAATTCTTTAATTTAATGTTTTATTTAATGAAAAAAAAAAGTACCCTTAAACAAATAACTTTTAGTGTTTTATTTACGGTGGTGCTAGTGGTCAAGGTCGTGGTTTCAATTAGGTCATTATTTTAACTAAAAAAGAAAGTGGTAAGAGTGGTCAAGGATACAATGTCAATTAGGTCATAGTTTTATTTTTTTAAAAAGAGTGATGCGAATGGTCAAGGCCACGGTTTCAATTAGGTCATAGTTTTAACTCAAAAAAAATTGGTGCCATTGGTCAAAGCTAGAGATAAAATTATGTCATAGTTTTAACTCGAAAAAAAAAGTGGTGCTACTGGTAACATTACTTTTCAATTTGAGGGTCAATTTCATGGTTCTATCATGGTCATTTTCATAATGTCAAGGGTGTGGTTTCAAACAAGTCGCAATTTTAACCACCTCCAAAAAAAAGGGTGCTACTAGTAGCACCAGTTTTCGAAATAGGGGTAAAAATGTGACCTTTAAAATAATGAGAACTCTGGAGAGTTCTCGTTAATTTGGTAACTTTGTTATTACACAACCTGAACTTTGATAAGGATTTATCATTGTACACTTTTGTTTCAGATCATTCACTTGCATCAATGCTCACTTAGAAAGATGAACAAGGGAATGAGTGCCCCATTTCATTCATCAAAACTATTCTACAAGAAGATGAGTTGAATTTCCTAATGATTGATAAACAAGATTTTTCTTTTTATAAGACGATCAAACAATTTATACCCTATATGTTAAAAAAAAACAAGGTAATAATGCATCACTTGGCAATAAGGCCAGTATTTGTACAAAACGAACTCAACGAGAAGACAGGAAAATTGATGAATTCCATCTAGGATTTCAACCTAGAGTTCAAACCTACTACTATCATCAGAGGGAAAGGCCTATGCAAGCTAGTTACTAAATCTCTAGATATAGTTGATTCATCAAAAGAGGGCTAGGAAAATGATCTCTCACTCTACATGTAGGAATTTCTCTACGTGGTTACCCAAACTAATTCTTAGCATAATGATCTCAAATAGTACTTGCAACATGGAACTTCTCATGATCACCTGAGCTCTAGTAAAAAGGGAATTGAATATCAATTCTTCCTAGTATCATCCCATTAATGAAAGCTTATTTCAGAAGAAATATGGTAGTGTACTTCTTAGGCACCTAGAGAATAAAGATGGTAACAAATTCCTCACAAAATTGTATGAAAGATACACCGCGGGAGACATTTTTTGTGAAACTGTAACCCATAAAATCCTAATAGATCATTTTATTGGCCAATATTTTTTAAATACTCTCATGCTTATGTTTGAAAATGAAAGACTTATAAAAAAAATTATAGCTGAGAGAAGAAACCCATATTTCATTTGCAACATGTGGTTGTTGAACAACCATTTGAGAAATGGCAACTAGATGTTATTGGTGAAATCAACCATCATTATTATAGAGAATACTAGTACATTCTAATTATAATCAACTAGTTCGCATGATGGACCGAGGATATACCTCTGACACATGTAAATGAAGATGCTATAATTAAATTTCTAGAGAATCATCTCATCACTAGGTTCGTTGTTCCAACCACTCTTGTTTTCAATAATTCTACATATTTTTCTTCTATGAAGTGAACTAATTTTTCTTTAGATAGAGGGATCATTTTATGATATGCAACTAACTATTACCCCCATGCAAATGTGCATTAACAAAAACCTAATTTTCATCCTAAAACAAACTATAGTTGGGCATCATAGAAATGGGCACAACACATTACCCAACGCTCTCTAGGATGATAGAGTAACCCCAAAATCCTCTCTAGGAACATCTCCACACTTCTTAGTTTTTGGGAAATAATTCATCATTCCACCAATTATTTTGTTTCCATCTGTCTATTTATCCCAGACCTCGCGTGGGAATAATTACCCAATCATCCAAAGAAGTGTTTTGGACATATCATATCATTGGTTACCTTTGATTGGACACATCTAAAAATCATTGATGTAATACTCAAAATTTGATAGAGTTCCCAAGGTTTTGCATGTGAGGAATATGCTTAAGATAAAACATGCATACCTAAAATAGTTCTCACTAACATGTGTCATCGCACATGCATATTAAAGGATGATTGACATTCCCCCATCCACCTATCTATAAGAGGATAAGGTAAAGGTAAAGGGACGAGAAAGTAATTTAAGAACATGTGTGGAATGAAGGTATCTCTATCCAGGCTATGGATATTCGCTAGTAGTGGAGAAGACATGTGATATTTGGGTGACTCTACTGAGGATATAAACATTATTAATAGAGAAACCCTAGAGAATACAAACACTTAGCTTGAATTTTCAGCATTCCATTCATATAATTACCTTGTGATACTGCTATGTCCTTTGAGGGAGAAGTAAGACATGGATTGAACTTCATATTATTGCATCACAATTGTAACTAGTGATCTTCTCAAACTAGAAATGAACACACATCTAGATGATGTCAAATATAAAACATAGTGGGGCCCTCTAGGATAAATAATATGTTCTTCATCATGGTAAAATCTATTAACATAACTAGTAATTTTCTTAAGGTTTGTTTGTAGAGATTCACAATTTCTCTTAATCTGTTGCTAATT
>SNQJ01S0073292.1:11994-28187 GCA_010110895.2 Picea sitchensis | reverse complement strand
CATTAGTCATGTATCCATGATTACTAGATATGACATGAATCTGTAGTGTACTTGATTGGCATCCATGCTTAGTTTGTCCCGAGCATGGGTATGATTGCCTTGGTGATTATTATTATTATTTTGCAGATGACATGATCACGAATACTCGCCTTGGATCACTCGACTTGGTGCCTTCCAACTTTATTAAATATGTTGTAATATATTTTGGCCATTAATTGCTCTTTTCACCTCACACATTAGGGGGCATCTGTTATAACTCAAAATTCCACTTCTATGCATTTTTTACATTGTCCTACTCATTCACACATTTTCCAACCACTTTTGTTGAGGTTCCTCTTAAAAAAAATCTTTTTGTATGGTATAAATTCCCTGATACACATGAAGAGTATGTACAAACATGACCTAAATACTTAAGAGTCTGCATGTACTCTCAAAAGTTGCAAAAAAAAAAACAATCACACTTTCTAGCGGAGTTTACGGGCTATTTGAGGTTGCACAAACATTTTACCTCCTACATCCCTTCTGAAAACCAAATAACCATCATTTCTCCATTATAAAAGGGCCCTAGGGGGGTCATCTGGAAATATGAAAGAAGAGGCAAGTGAACTCTACGAAAATTTCTCCCTTTTATGCCAAGCCTTTTTCATCATGTTCTTAGTTTTCATCCTTAGCATTCTCAATCCTTCATCCTCCTTATACAATACACACATTTCCTTCTACTGGCATGTTGGTTGTGAGGATCTCACTTTGGGAATGGTGCACTTGGATTCTAATTAGAGGAACCCAGGCAAGGTTCATAGAGCGGCGTCGACAATATTAGGTTGTATCTTATCATCTTGTTATCAATAAAATAGAATTTTCTTGTCCCAAATCTATGTGTTTTCATGTTTATGTTTCTAAATTGTTTTCATGAATATTTAGGCCTATAAATGATCTTTGTGACTATGGATATGTTGTTGTATAGTGTTATCTGAACTTGTTTTAGGCCAGCATTGGGAGGAGGCCTGTAATCCAAGAAAGAACATCGAGAGGAGAGGATTTACTATAGACGAAAGGACTTAAAGTGTATACCTTGATTGGATCTTCCTTTCCTTAATTGTCATTAGTTATTGTTAGATTTGGGTGGAATATGAGTAATTTTGTCTTTTAAGGTGTCTTTGATCTATTTGATTGGCGAGATTAAAGCATGGAGCTTGTCCTAATCCTTTTCCATTGAAACTCACTAGACCCCTCAAACGATTTATTTAATATTTCCCTCAATTTCAAAGAAAATTATTTTTTCCCCTTATAAATTCTTTCAAAACATGTATAAAACATTTTTCACATTTCATAGAAAATTGATTTTTTTTGTTGTCTCACACTCAAAATCACTTTGTCTTAAACACAACTTTTATTTCACTAACTCAAAATTTATTTGATCGGGACATGTCATATCACTGCAAATTTGTCTTTATCACAACAAAGAGAAAATTTCTAAAGAACTCATTTGCATCCTCCTCGCCATCACATCCTTTGAATCTTTATTTCCTTGTGACTTATCGCACTAACCAAAGTTTTCCCTCTTCCATCATATCACAAAGAACATTTGTATGCATTATATATACTGCATATCCCAAAAGTTTCCACTTGGATGATATATTTCTTAGAATACCACTTTCAATGCGACATATCACATAGGATGAAGTTTTATTCCCTTGATATTTATCACACAATTTTTTTATTCACATGACATATCACATCTCCTCAAGCTTTCTACCTCTACAATATCCTTTTCCATATGACACCATGCCAAAGTTTGTTTTTTTGTGATACATTGCACTTCCTAGAAATTTTAATTGTCATGACAAACGTTTTATTGCATCGCACCAAAGTTTTATTTTGCTTGATACATGAACATGAATGATTGAAGTGACTTTTAAAAAGGTTTTCAATTGCACCAAAACGTTTTTTTTTTTTTTTAAATGAACCTTTTTTTATTTCCACCATCCTTACTCTAACACCTATCTTAAGAGACGAGACTGAAAAAGTGCACAAAATCCCAATGCAACCAACAACCATACGAATTCACATCGAAAACCACCAACCAACATTTGACATGTATGCACTTGTTCATTGGGAGTAATAAAATCCAACCACATGGCCAAGATTTTCCAAGTTACCTAAAGGGTGAATTGATAGGGATTTTGTCCATGTCTACCCAAGATTTACATTTCTTGACCAAGAAAGCTCTTTTCTCACCATTGAAACCCATCCCTATAATCTAATGAATCCTTCATACACACCCATCAGAGAACCAATGCATCGATTACCTCAATCGATACACCATAAGTTCCCATGCTCACCCCCCTCTTTTATTCACTTGTGGTCCAAATGACATCAAAATACCCATCACTTCGACCAAATATGGTGTAGCATATAATGTCATCCCAGGGGTAAAATTTAACCTATAAGTTTCCTAACAAACACAACAAACAATCTAGCCTACTTATCATCAAAGAATATTTAAATACAAAAAGGGGTTTATCCTTTAGATTTATAAACATCAAATTTGATAGATAACATTGATTTTAAAATCCCAACCCTACTCGCACCTTCCCCCCCTTCCTACCAAATAGGTCGTCGAGGGAACCATCCACTAAACATAACAAACATCCCTTTATTAGGCAATGGAAGAAAAACATAGCATATAATAGAGCATAAAATAAGCAAGATCAAACCCGCATTAAACCAAGCACATTAATCATACATGACACAGTGACTTATGTGGAAACCCAATGAGGGAAAAAACCACAGGCAATGATTATCAGTCTTCTTATTATTCAAGGGAGAATTACAATAGCCTTGGTAGGCATACAACCATCCTCTCCTTACACACTATACTCGCTTTCATCTCGCATCGTACTCCACCTCTATGGGTATGCTCACATATATAACATCTATCACTCATTTATACAAATTGATCACAAATAGATCACATAGTTACATGAGTAGTTCATAAATAGATTGCATGCATGCACATTAACATAGTTGCATGCATTTTCATGTGCATGTCCATGTTACCGCATGAGGAAATTCATTGGCATGTTTCCAACAATCTCCACCTTGAAAATAATTTACCTGATATATCATTCCCTTAATTAATTCGTCACCTTTTCTGCAAACCAAGAGAAACCAAACACCACCGTAGCTTCTCTAACAAAACTGGATTTGTAAACATGTCTACAGAATTCAATTTTGTATGGAACTTTTCCAAAGACACTCCACCTTCATCAACAATATTTCTTACAAAATGGTACTTAACAGAAATATGCTTCGTCTTATTGTGATAATCTTGATTTCTAGCCAAATAAATAGAACTTTGACTATCATAAAATACTTTCACCTTGTCCTGCATCCTTCTAAACTCACCCAACAAACCCTATAACCAAATTTCCTCTTGAATGCAAGTGAAGCATCCATATAATTTTTCTAAGTAGTGGATAAAGAGACTACGTTTTGAATCATTGACATCCCACTAATAGGTCCTCTTGCAAGAGTAAATACATATCTTGAAGTGGATCTCCTTTTTTCCAAGTCACCTAGAAAATATGAATCTACATAACTGCAAACTGAATCTCTCAAACCATCATAGGTGATAGAATAACTTTGTGTGCCTCTAATATATTGAAGCACCCATTTCATTGCTTCCTAGTGCTCTTTTCCTGGATTTTCCATGTATCGACTGACAACACCAATTGCATGTGAAATATCGGGTCTAGTACTCACCATCACATACATCAAACTTCCCATTGCATTAGAATATCGTACACGAGACATATAATCCTTTTATTCATCATTACTATGACATAAACCTAAATAAAGATTGAAATGGGAAGCCAAAGGGATCTGTACGGGTTTCTCATTATTCATACTGAATCTCATAAGTATTTTATCCACATACTTCTATTGTGATAACCAATTTTTCCTGTCTCTATGTATCTCCATGCCTAAGATTTGTTTTGTTGCTCCTAGATCCTTCATATCAAATTCCCTAGCCAACTGAGCCTTTAACCTGTTGATTTTGACCATGCTCTTGCTTTACCCAAGCATATCGTCAACATATAACACCAAAATAATGAACATGCCATTTTCCAACTTTTTAAGGTAAACACAATGATCATATTCACTCCTTGTAAAATTTAGGCTCATCGTGAAGGAATCAAACTTCTTGTACCATTTCTTGAGAGATTGTATCAGGCCATACAATGACTTCTTGAGTTTGCAAAAAAACCTCTTATTTTGATCCTGAACAAACCCTTCTGGTTGTTCCATATATATATCCTCATCTAAATCTCCATGTAAAAATGTTGTTTTAACATCTAGCTTCTCTAACTAAAGATCAAGTAAAGAAACTAGTGCTAACATAACATGAACCGAAACAAGCTTCACAACTAGTGAAAAGATCTCATGAAAATCACTACCTTCCTTTTGAGAATACCCCTTTGGTACCACTCTTTCTTTATACCTTTCGAATTTATCATCAACACCCTTTTTCAGTTTGTAGACCCACTTGCAACCGAGAACCTTCTTATCCTTTGGAAGTTCTACCAAGTCCCATGTTTTATTCATATCTAAGGCATCCATTTCTTCATTCATATATTTATTCCATTGAGCACTTTCAGATACCTTAATTGCTTCCTAAAAACAACTAGGTTCTCCATCAATAGAAACCAAAGCCACAGATGAAACATAATCGTCATACCTTGTAGGAGGATTATTGACCCGTGAATATATCCTCAGAGATGGTTAAAGAATATCCTTTGCTTCCTGGATATTTTCTGCATCTACATCTCCATCTTCTTCTTCTATAACTTCTTCCTACTATTGCCTTTCTGAATATGGTTGAGTTTCTAACTGAATTTGATGAAATTGTAGTACATGTTCTTGTCTCACTTTAACATCTACCAATTCTGATTTTAAGAGTGAGGATTAATTAAATACTACATCTCTGCTAATGATGAGTTTATATGCAGTAGGATCCCACAATCTGCACCCATTAACTCCATCACCATAACCAACAAAGACATATTTCTTTGATCGAGGATCTAACTTAGAATGTTGATATTTGGAAATAAGAGCATAAGCATCACAACCAAGTATTCTCATATTTGAAAAATCACACGACTAACATGTCCATACCTCTTTTGGAATCTTATAGTTTATTTCAATTGATGGTGACTGATTTATCATATAGCATGTTGTAAGAACTGTTTCTGCCCACAATTCCTGTTGCATCTTGGAATTACTGAGCATGCTCCTTACTCTCTATAAGAGTCTTATTCATGTGTTCAGCAACACCATTCTACTGAGGAGTATAAACCCTGTTATTATGTATTTTGATCCCATCTTCCTTGCAATAGTTATCAAATTCAACAGATGTGAACTCACCTCCATTATCTGTCCTTAAACACTTGATTGACCTATCAGTGCTCTTTTAAACCCAAAGCTATGAATTGCTTAAAATTATTAAATACATCATGTTTTATTTTAAGTAAATAGAACCAAACCTTTGTAGAGTAATCATCTATAAATGTCACATAATATGATGAACCTCCAAAAGGAATTGTAGGGGATGGTCCCCAAACATATGAATGAATGTAATCGAGGATGCCTTTTCTTATATGCCTTCCTCTTTTAAACTTTTATCTACACTATTTTCCAAAAACAAAATGCTTGCATAAATTCAAATTCAGAAACTTCAAACTTGGAAGTGACTTACGATCAACCAGTACCTTAAGCCCTTTCTCAATCATAAAAGAACAAAGTCACTTGCATCTTCAGATGCTACCACTTCTTGATTTACTTTTTTCCTTCCTTAAAGTTGATAAAGGTTCTTGATCCTCTTTGATTTCATTACTACTAAGATGCCTTTGGGAAACTTCAGTACTCCACCTTGAGTTGTACATTATAATGAGAATAATCTATAACTCCCAAAGATATCAAGTTCTTTCTCAGTTCAAGAACATGCCTTACATCTGTTAATGTTCTTACAGAACCATCATGCATTTTAATCCGGATGCTACCAACTCAAAAAAAATTACAAGAAAAATCATTTCCCATAAAAACAACACCATCATCAATAGATTGGTAAGTTGAGAACCAATTTCTATGAAGACACGCGTGGATTGATGCACCAGAATATAATGACCAATGTTGGTGTTGATGTGAAACATCACAAGTAGACAATACCTCATCAACCATACCTGAACTATAACCTAAACTTGTTTCAGCTACATTAGCTTCCTTTTCTTCTTTTGTGGAGTCCTCCTTGGATGCATTTTGTCTTTTCCAAAAATCCTTCTTGAGATGCTCATTGGCAAAGGGGAAGACCCAAGGTTCAATGCTTCGACAACGCACCAACAAAACCCTAACTACTCGCCCTTTCGAAAACACCTACGAAGCATATGAAGTCTCACCCGAGGTAGATGTAGGGGGGTTGTAGGACTCAGGTGTCTACAACCAAGCTAGGACATAGATATGTGATTACAATACTTGACAAATCACTTAGCCAATAACATGCATTAGTTCTTGAACCTTGCTCACATCGTAGGTTAAACCCTAATTACAGATCAACGCAGTAACAATCAAGATCAAGCCCTTAAAACCTCTTAGCACATAGCATTAGATCATATCTGGATTTCATCATACATAAAGCACTAATAAACCACATATCGATCTATCATACATCAAGATCAATGCACTAAGTAGATAAACACATAAACAACATGAGCAATATTGCACAAAGAAACTCATAACACAGGATATACGTGGTTCAACCCAGTGTGGGGCTACGTCCACCAACTTGTTATTCTCTTCTCTATTAATCTTCAACCTTACTACATTCTTCGGCTCATGTGCACAAAGACACAGAGCGCAACTCCACAAAGGATAGGAGATCTGCATGCAACCCACCAGATCCTCCTTCCCAAAATCATCTCAAGGCACAGATCCAACTCCTTATTAGCACAAAGCCTTACATAGTTTGTGCACAAAGCCTCTTTCAATTCCTTCCACTAAGCCAAAACAACTCGATACAACACTTAGCTAGGACTTTTACATATTCTTGCACGAAGCCAACTTAGGTCGACTTCGCTCTAAGACCTATCTACTTATTTATACATTAAAAAAAGGCCTAAACAAGGGTAGAACCATGGGCTGACATCCCATACCCATTACATAAACCCTAAAAGCCCCAAAATCCCACGAAATAGGTGAGATCCCACGATCTCAGCTCCGCCCGGGCATTCCATCTTCGACTAGCCTATCAAAGTCCCAAAAAATGGTCAAACACGACCAATGTTTCCTAAAAACTTGGTCAAGGGAAAACAGGCCCTCAACACTCACTTGTGACTTGTCCTGAGTCACTCAGGTCTAGGCAGGGCTACTTCGAAGGCCTCTAGCTTTGCTCAAGCTACCTCAACTTGTTTTTTTTCTAGAGCCTCCTGCTCGATGAACTCTTGAATGACTTGCGCGGTGATAGGCCCTTCCAAGCATTATTCCATTGTCGCAACCAACTGGTCTATCTACGAGCCTTGTCTGTCAACTTCTTCAAAAATCATTCAGGCCTTATCCTGCACCGGTTGGAGTCTCTGTGTCACTTCCATAACCTTGCTCTGGATGGAAGTAACCTGCTATTGGACTGCGCATTGCTCCTGCGACCTCTTCATCTTCTCAACTGCAGTAAAAATCTTCATCTGTTCTTGTACAGTGGACGCCTATTGCTTCACCTCCTAGAGTTGTGCTTCCAATTTCCTCATCTTCAGATCTTATGCAAAGTGCTCATAGGTATGCTCACTTCAATCACTTAGTTTCTTACACTCTGAGGCGAGTGCCATGATTCTTTCTACGGTGCTCTTGGCGATTTCTTCCCTCTAATCATGCACTTCTTGCGGAGTGCTCGACACTGCTTGAAGTTCTAACTCTGTTACTCGTGCTTGAAGCTACTAAATGGCCTTAGTGAGCATCCCCACCTGGCTCTCGGATGAATCTTCTCCCTCCTATTCCAAGACTAGCACAGAGCGAAGTTCTCTATTCACTACCTCTTTAACCCCAATCTTCTCTACGAGCAGTTGGTCTTTCTCTTTATGGATTTTTTGTTTGTCCTCCTCGAACATCGCCCTAAGTTCATCTTTCTCTTTCTACGTAGCTCGAACTTTCTCTAGGACCTCCTCCTTCTCTTTCTCCAGGGATTCTATATCATGTTCCTTATCTTCCTCGACTCGACAAAATCGAGCCTCTGTTGCATCTGCTAACCTTCGTAATTCGGTGGGTTCATCCCCCAATTCTACACTTTCCATTAAAGGAGGTGCAGTAGGCACTATGCGGCTTGAATGGATAGCTTGTTGGATGTCTTTGACCTCCTTATCTATTCTATCATATAGCGTTTCTCGCTTCACTTCATGTCTCTATAGGATATCCTATGAAGAATATTCTACGACTGTGATGATGAGATCGATATCGTCCACTGTGAGCACATTCTGCAACTGGGGTTTATTGGCTCGGGTCTTCTTCCGTGCTGAGGGCTTTTGCAGAGAAACCTTTATTTTCTTTTATGTCTCGGCCTCTGTAAGGGGATCCTTCAGTGGTGTAACTTCACCTTTTTCTTTCTTGTCTCCTTCTTACCCTCCTTCCTCTTGGCTTACTTCATCTCCTCCTCCTCCTACAGGTGAGTCAGGAGCAGTTTCCTCCGATGCGATGTCCTTCTCATCGCTTTCTATGTCCTGCACTTCCTACTTTTTATTCTTTTTCTTTGCATTGCTCTGCCAATCATGCTCGACCCGGGTGACCAATGGAATTTCGATGATGTCGGGGTCGAAAATTTTTGCATCTTCCCCTAGTACAAGGAATTTTATTTTCCATTCCTTAGTGATCTCTTCCATGTCTTCCTCGGTCAACTTATAGTAATACTGCAACTCCTCCTTACTTTCATCCCTGTGCGTGGTGATATAGATGAAGTGTCAGTCTGCGCTGAACTTTGTGAATGGTCTATACTGATGGAGTGTATCCGGTGTAGATCGGAGGAATGATTCAATCGCATGCTTCAGCTGTAGGTAGTAAGTATGGAAGACAACATTTGACTGTCATTTCTTTTCCATATCATTCATGTACCACAAGGTGGAGAACCTTGCAGCCAACGGATCTAATGGCTCGACTTCAGGAAATGTTGCTCCTTTCGGCATCTGCCAAGAAATAAATTCAATCAGTACCAATAGCCAACTAAAGTGAAACTCATACCCTTGATCTTGCGCTTCGCGATAGTCCTTTTCCAGCTTGTTGATGAGGTAGCTCACCTAGTTCATCTGCATTCCTTCTTTTGTTCCAGATTCTATACTTAAGGCTAAAAAGTATAGGGTCTAGGCATCCGAAAGTGACTAAAAAAATAAAAAGGGGAAAATCAACCTTCGGGAAAAGGCAAGCTAAGGCTAATTTCTAAGTTGTCTCTGTCTCACTTCCAAATGTTCCTGGATGCTTATATCTCGTTCAATTGTGGCCCATGAATGTTCAAGTTCGACCCGGGTGTTGGCGGTTTTAAGTATGGTGTCGAACAGGTTCAAAGAGATGTTGGTTTGATCTGATAGGTTGGGTTTGATGTTGGGCTATCTTGCAAAGGGCATAGTCACGGAGGAACGGAAAATGAAAATAAATTTCGAGGTTTAAAATGCCACTTCAACTTTTTCTTTAACCGTATAAAAAGATAACTTTCGAAATATGATGTTAAAGATAGAACACAAACCAAAGGCCTTCTCCCATAACTGAGTTAACTTTTTAAAGAATCATGTATGAAATGTGAGGAAACATTAAGCAGTCAACAATGTGAGTCTCCTATCAAGGGAGAATCTCGCCCTGTAAACAGAAGAAGAAAAAGGCAAGAAATAATTTGATGAAGCATAAAATATAGAGATCTAAAAAGTTCACAGGTATTGTACTTGCTGATAGCCAATACAGAGGAAAACTGCAAGCAATTAGACGACTAAAATTTGGTCACCACAGTAGAAGTTGCACTAAATTGTAGCTAAGCATTCATCAAAAATATATATGTGAAATGAAACTTAATATAAGATAACAGAGAAAACAAAACGCATAACTCAGTCTTCACGGAATTAGGAATCTTCGGATTTCTTTGTATTAATTTTCAAAGGGAGAAAGTCTCTATTACAATCGGCCAAGAAAGGTCCCCCTTTATTCTCACTTCAAAATGAATATTTATACAAACTTCTAAACGTTAGCATCTCAATCGTTCCAGAAGTTTTCGGTTACAAAATGGGAAATTTATGTGTTTCACTTCTTTGTCTTTGTCCTCCTTACTTCGGGTAGAGCACCTTCCTTTCCTTGCTCTTTGGGTTCTAAAAATAGAACAGGCAGACATCTGTCATTATTTGACACCAGAAGCCTTCCCTTTCACCTGCTCGGTGCAAGAGATGCACCTCTCCACCAACTGGGCTATCAACCTGGAAGGCTCTGCTTGGTCGCTTGCTTCATGAGTGTAACAATTCTTCGCCAACTGTGGTAAACTCTTTCCCACTTGTCGATCCTCTACGATGATGGATCATAATTGTAAATTTGGTTGTACTAGTCATTTGTCCATTTGGGTCATATCAACCTGGCTGATCTGGGATATCTCCACTTGTTCCTCCTCCATGTTTTCTTTGATGTCCAACAGATGTTTAGATATGTTGATTTTTCCTAGTGTCCCAACACTTCTCTCCTTATCAAGATCTAGAAAACCTTTACTTATTAAAGAGAACGTTTCCTCACAAAAATTCTTTACTTCGTTAGCTCTCCCCCTGCTTTCCGATATGTTTTGCTCCCAGACCTTCAGCAGGATATTACCTTTGGTTTGTTCCGCAATGGATAATTTTGAGGTGTTGACCGTCTCTATCTTCGTTGTAGCTATAACAACATCTTGGAAAGTGACCCGTGCTGCCCCGACTTCTCTTTCTCTCGAATAAATTTTCTCTAATATCTCCCCTATCGTCCGAAAATGGTTTTGAATGCTTCTCACCTTTGCCAACAAGTTTTGTTGAGCCGTAAGTACCTTATGTCAGATTTCGACGGCCTGCGATCTAAACATTTCTGTGTCTACAACTTGTTTCTTGGCCACCTCTAATTTAAACTACAACTCGATAATTTTTTGCCCCTACTGGCTTACCTTTGTTTGGCTAGTTTGCACCGAATGGTGCACCTACTTGAGGTCAGACCTGAGCTTCTCGATTTCACACAGGTCAGTTGTTCGGGCTTCCTCAAGGCTCATGCTCACCTCGTCCCCGAAATTCACTTCGGCAATAGCTACCTTAGCTTCCAATTTATTGATAAGGAGGTTCTTTCATTTCAACTGGGTCGTCAAAGTCCCAACTGAGTATTAATTGGCTGTAGCATAAGCCACTAGCATCACGGCTATCTCCTCTGCAAATTTTTCCTCTTTTGCGGCCTTCCCATCTGTCATGATTTTAAATTTTTTAGCTACTGCACCCTCTTTTTGATAAAATCCTTGCCTTACCACGACCTTTCTTTTCTTGTCAAAGAAATTTTTTTGGGGAGGCATCTCCTCTACAGAAATAGGCATCAGTTCTTCAATGAAAATCCATCCCTCGTCAGGATTCCCCTTTGTGAACTGCAAGGGTGTGACAATAGCAATCGGACTGCCGATTTGCTTGGATGTTTGTTTCAGGGTGACTTCTGTAACTGGCTTGTTTGGCATGAGCGAAAGTGAGTCTCTCGATCCCTGTGAAGGTATCTCCGCTTGGCCTTGGGCCTTCTTTCCTGGTGCACCCTTTTTGAGGTTTCCTTTCTGCTTCTGGAGGCCTTCACCTCCTAGCCCTGAGGTTCCATCCTCCCTGGTTATCCCTTGGTCCTTCTCCCCACTAGGAATCAAGTCCTTTGCACCTTTGGCTCCCATCTGCTTTGTAACTGGAAGATCTGGGGCTTCACCCTGTAAAATCTGGGGGAGACAACTCTGTCGATGTTCTCGAAACTTCAAAAATTCGGCCATGTCTCCGGGTGGCAAGGCTTGAATCCGAATTAGCACTTCCGTGAAGGACCTCGCGCCCCAAAATATTTCGTCATGCGGGGAATCCTCTTGTTCATACCTCTTCAAGCCACAACTTGCTAGGTGATTGTTCACAACCTTACTAGGGTCATGCTTCTAAAACTCAATGTCTACCAGCTTCATTTCTTCTAGAGTCGCAGCCTCGGCTTTGGTGTGGCAAAAATCTAACAAGGAATATGCACCGATACGAGTAGGGAAGGGTGGCCATACCTTTTTTGATACTCCTTTGAGCTCATTTCTTATCCCGCCGAGCACGGACTGTATGGTGATCTCTTGGCACAATAGCTTATCTGGCAGGAATAGCGGGAGGGCATATGGAGGGACAAAGGTGCCAAAAACCCTGATATACAAAAAATTCGCCTCTAGATACCAATCTGCCACACTGCTTAGGCTGGTCGCAACGCTATATGATATCCTGGGAGGCGGCTGGACAAAAATGGTGACATGCAGTGGCACCATTACCCAGTTGAAGATCTTGTAGATGAATTCTTTGGCCTTATCCTCCCAAAGCTTCGAGTGGTATACATGGATAGGCTCTGTACTAGATGGAGTCCAGCTCCAACTCATTAGAGGGAAAGGTGCCAGGAAACAAATGGCATCCATGATGTAGGCAGACATGAAAAACGAAGTTGCTTTCCCACTCACCTTTTGCACTCGATATTCGGTAACTCGACTGGTTAAACTGTCCGACAACAGTTTGGCCCAGTCAAAAGAAATACCTTCTGCGACTGTATGAATCAGAGGCACCCATGGGAGAAAAAAATGTGTGGTGTCCTCCCTCCCATACAACCTACAGGCCATCATTGCTATATACCTGAATGGTGCCTCTAAGGAGGAGACTGAATAAATTCCATTAGAGTCCGCCCTAAATTTTATGGGGTGCGAAACCCAATCCCTGATCAGATCAGACAAGTTTATGCCATATTTCTCACATTACTTCTCCTTGAAACCTTCCAAAAATTTGGCATTGTGCACGAAGTTTGGTGTGGGTGACAGTTGATACATTGCCTGCAAATGTTCCGGTCTAAAAGTCCCAATCTTCACCTTTTGTTCACTGATAATAGTCCTAGTTGGGATATCCACATGGTCTAGCGCCCATCTGATCATATCATAATAGGGAAGGAGTCATAGCCTTGCCACTATTTTGTGCATCTCTACTTGAATGACGATTTTGTATCTGGTGGCCAAATCATCCTTCTCATTATCGTTGGAAACATCTGAACAATTCATCGATCCGGACTGAAGAATGTCAGAGATGTATGTCCAGGTTTTGACAGTATTAATACTTCGGGGTGAAGTATCAAAAACAACATCAGAGCCCTAACCTGAAATTTTTGCAGCCGTCTTGAACGCCTTTCGTGGAGCCATGAAAGAGAATTTTGTACGCATATCACCTGTAGTAAGAATTGTGAATACAAATAGAAGTTAACCTGATGAAAAAGCTTTGCGCGCAAAATAGAAATAAAATTGAAATAATGAAACAAACCCCTTAGCTTTAATCTTTCAAATTTGTGTGAGTCCTTGTTGACAGAACCGTCAAATCATTTAATGGAAAGATTTAGGCATGAGATGAGATCTTATTTTCCAATAACTCATCACGATTCGAATCAATGCCATAAATGGTTAAAAGATTTGTGATAATAAAGAAATGCGGAAACATTCAAAAAACTCATCTGTAGATTGCGTACCTCAAAGGCGCTTTAAGGCATTAATTAATTTAGTTAATTTCTTTAAATTTGTACCTTCAACTCTCAAAACCTCTTTTCAGTGTTCGTCGTCTCAAATAATTTCGTTCCTAGTCTTGGAATCCAAAATACCTGAAATCGCGATGGCGTGATTTAGTTTAAAAAATTGTGATCTAACTTAAGTTCTTAATTAATCCATGCTTAATTAATAAAAATCGCGACTTCACAACTCGGGGCTATGAAGGAATAGATTTTTGGGAGAGCGATTGTTGAGTCGCGAAACCCCGACAGTGCTTAACTAGGGTTTAAAGTGACTTACCCTAGACACCAACCTGGGTGAACTTTTGAAACCATTTCGCGACTTCATATATCAGAGTTTGGAAACCTTGCAACTTGTAACTCTCAAAGCCCGATAGCACGAGGTAATAAAAGTGATAGACTCGCTTAATGGCTAGGCGACGGTGACTTAGGACTATAACGACTATCGCCACTTCGCATGTCGGGGTAAACTTTTGGTTGCAAGGATTATATTTCAACCACTTGTAAAAGGAGGCTCCAACACCTTCTATGCACTTCCCTGCGAGGTCCACTACAAACCCTGTTACTTGTGTCGGCCGATTCTTTCTGTTGAGATTACCAGCTATTAGTAGGAAAGAAAGGTGCACTACGACATCCTGGATGGAGGCTACCTTGTAGCCTCACTTCCCCTTCTCTACATCTCCATAGTCCTCCTTGATATGTTGTGGCAGGGAGCGATCTAGCGTCTTCCCTCGGTAGAACTAGTGAGGTTTTGGTTCCTGCATGCTAAGTCCTGTGATCAGGTGGATTAGCATTGGATCCACAGTTATGCACCTATCTAACCAAAGATAATCTCCATGATAGCATGACATGAGGGGTTTAACGCAAGCGTTAACCTCCTGATGTCGGCCGAAGTGGGAGATATTCATCATGTTTAAGATCATTGATTGCACATGCTCCTTAATCCATGGCTGGGGAACTATCTTGGGCTTCTTCCCAGTCATTTTCATCAGGTACCTATGTGGCACGGGCATCGAATAGTTCTTTTGGTCTCTAAGGTTGAATTCACTGATCTTGAGAGTTGGGATCAGTCCCAACTGAGTTGCAACTACGTGTATCCCCTTCGGGAGGTATGAAGTGACCAACATGTATTTGAAATCACATGGTACACTATCGCAGTTAACTTCACTAGTCAAATATGGGATGTAGTATGACAAGACCGAAGGGATCTGCTTCACGTTAGTGATATCATCGCGGTGTTTTCTTTGTTTCTCAGCAAAGCGACCAGAACGCCATCCAGTCGATGGGGATGCTTGCAATCTGCCAGTCGATGATCCCTGTATTCCTACAAACATGACTTTCTCATCCATGAGGTCTATCAAAATATCCTCCACAAACTTCTCTAGCGTGCTATGCCCGCCCGACATTCACACTTGTAATCAAGGAGATCAGGAAGGCGAATAGACAGACAAAGTAATCAAACAGACGATGAGTTCTAGAAAGCACAACGCGGTATGAAATCAATTCTCTGTTACCTTGGATATCTCGTTTTTCAAAAAGTGGTCCCAACGCAGCATCCAACGGGTTAAATAAGCAACGTCGTAATGGATTCCTCCAACGGGCAGGAATGCCTTAATAAATATGAATCAGGTCATTATGGCACGGTCCCAATGGTCCAACGATGGTCTTTCCAGTAATAACTACGTTTCTAACCATTCTGGAGCGTCATTCTAACGGTCAGGATGCCTCCAACTGTCATATAGCTTCACCTAGGTGAAGTCCCATTCTGCACAATTCTGCTATTTGATGCAGGAGCATCACCAATATCAAGCGAGCCAGCGCGGAAGCAATCGGACAACTAGACAAGCGTCGGTGCAAATTTTGAAATTACCTTGAAGTTGTTGCGCGATATTAAATGAAGTCATTAAGATGAAGCGCACTTGTATAATGTAAATGGACCTTGAGCGATTGCTCTCGTCCTTAGTAGGTACAAGGCATTTATAGTAGTTAATTCAGGTAGATAGAATTTAATTCTAGATTAGACAGTTTTTGTGCGCAAGAGGGAAACGGGATATAGACACCCTCATTGTGTATTGTAACATTATGGAAGATTATGAAGCATTGGAGCATAGGATAAAGCAGAGAGCTGTGTAAGAACACCAATGTACATGCATTTGAATTAATAGAAAGAGTTGATTCAGATTCAGGGTTTGTGTTGTTCTCTGTGTATTGATGTTGAATGATATGCTCATGAAGGTTTGCTTCCTGTTATACATTTGATTTATATGCTGTGTATATGATTTCATGTTTGAGTTTGAAGTCTGAAAGGAAGATGGAATGAGTTTCAATTGTTTCTCTATCTGAGAAAAAGTTCCTGCAAGGAGTGCAGTTGAAGTGTCCGCAAG
>SNQJ01S0073292.1:1397-11984 GCA_010110895.2 Picea sitchensis | reverse complement strand
TGTCTGCCGCAAGGAGTGCGTGCAAAGTGTTACGAAATATTTAGAGTTGGGAAAGCTCAAGAGGTATAGGACCTTCAAGTAATTCGCCAAGGAGAATCATAGGAAGCTTGTGCCGTGGAGTGCTCAAGAATCATCTCAAGATTGCATGCAGGTGGACGAGTCCCGTGGAGGAACACTTAGTCATTTCGCAAAAAATCATCAGGAAAGACAGACGGTCATAATTCTCCGAGGAGAGTTCGTGAAATCTTGTGAGCCGTTAGATCTCGTGGAGGAGCAGGAAGGTTACAGTGGAAGCGTCGAAGGGTTCAAAGCTCAGGAGGGACAGGACCGTAGATCCAAGTCACGAGGACTGTCGGATTTACATGTGGAATCGTGCATCGGGGTATCGTGGGTTGTAACTCCGTAAACATTGCAATTGAAATCGCGAAATTGTGAAACGTGATATCCCGATAGTTAAAGGGATAGTGTGGGGCCACAAGGGTCAGAGTGGGAGACAGGTGGCACGAGTTATCGGGGTTTCGCAACGAGAATTCCCGAAACGTATGCATTAGGATTCGCGATGTTGCGAACTCTGAAATGCCAATGAAGTGAAGCATTGATAGTCAACTCGTGCATGTGTCGGAGTTTTGACGTATCGGGCATCGAGAGTCGAGGATATGAGTGGTTCGACATCGCGACTGCCGAAAACACGATAGGGAAAACCCTGATAGGTAAGGGTCAGCGTTGACTAGTTGTCAGGTTTCGGGGATCCGAGAGTTCGACATTCGACCACTGACCTCGCGAAGCCGCGAAGTTCGATCCCCTGAGTGTGAATAGGGGATCATGTGAAGAGTTTATTGTGGGTGCAGATTTCCCGATAGGGAAATAGAGGAACGTCAGAGTTCTTCGGGCCAATTGGAAGGAAAGATCTTGTGCTGACGTGGACCTCTCGACCTGGGAGTTGTGTGGGAAGCATGTGTCGGCATCAAGTGGTATCAGAGCTCAAAAAGGTTCTTTTCTTTCTGTAGCAGAGAAGAGAATTCGCCATGCCGCCCAGGAGAAGGGACATGCAATCAACCGATCCATAGGATATGGAAATGCTGAGGAGAAGAGGCAAACAGATGATAGATACAGCCACGGAGAGAGAGATGCATGATCTACGAGCTAGACTCGAAGACATGGAGACAACACAAAGGTGTACAGTCAGTTCTGGGGATTTGAGTGATTCCGAAAGTGAAATTGAGGTTTAACGAGAAGAAGAAGTTGCAGCTGAAGATGCATCAAACTAACGTTTGATTAGAGCTATTGCAAGGATGGGTGCAAGGGCAAAGATGGACATTCCAACTTATGAGAGAAACTTGGATGCAAAAGAGCTTCTAGGCTGGATTAGAGCTCTGGACACATACTTTGACTATGAAGATGTCGAAGAAGACAAAAAATTCAAGCATGTTGTCACAAGATTGAAGGGACAAGTAGCATTGTGGTGGGATGAACTACAAGCTGACAGACGCTGCAAGGGCAAGCAGAAGATCAAGAGCTGGGGACTAAATTGGCATTTAGTTCGGCTTATCATCCTCAGACGGATGGACAGACAGAAGTAATAAACAGAAGTCTGGGAGACTTGTTGAGAAGCTTGGTGATAGAACACCACAGCCAGTGGGACAACATATTACCACAGGCAGAGTTTTCTTATAAAGACTCATTCAATAGAAGCACAGGGAAGAGTCCATTCCATATTGTCTATGGCATGCAGCCGAGAGGAATTTCTGAACTGAGGAATTCAGAACAGACTGTGACTAGGAGCGTTAGTGCAGAAGAATTTGCAGAGGCGATAAAGGAACTTCACAGCTAGGTGAAGGAGCGATTACAGAATTTAAGCCAGGAATACAAGCGTAGAGCAGATCAGCATAGAAGACAACTCAGTTTGAGGTTGGTGACTTGATTCTGGCACATTTAAGAAAAGAAAGGTTCCCGAGAGGAACATATAATAAGTTGAAGATGAAGAAAATCGGGCCATGCAAGGTCTTGAAGAAATTTGGGGCGAATGCTTATGAGATTGAATTACCTGATGGGATCGGAAGTTCTTCGATATTCAATATCTCATATTTGTACCCATATAGAGATGAGGAAGAAGGAGCTGGAAATGAGCAGCCAGTGATCCAGTGGCGAAAGCAGATGCCAGTTGCAGATAAGCCGCAGATGGAACGTATACTGGACAAGAGAGTGAGCAAGAGGACCAGGCAAAAAAAATACTTTGAGTATCTGGTCAAATGGAAGAACCATCCAGTTGAAGATGCCAGCTGGGAGACCGAGGCAGGGATACAAAAGCATGGACAGACCGTGCAGGAACTCATGGACAGCAGCCCATGAAAGTTTTCAAGCGAGGGAGTATGATGCAGGAGCATCACCAATATCAAGCGAGCCAACGTGGAAGCAATTGGACAGCTGGACAAGCGCCAGCGAAAATTTTGAAATTACCTTGAAGTTGTTGCGCGATCTTAAATGAAGTAATTAAGATGAAGCGCACTTGTATAATGTAAATGGACCTTGAGCGATTTCTCTTGTCCTTAGTAGGTAGAAGGTATTTATAGTAGTTAATGCAGGTAGATAGAATTTAATTCTAGATTAGACAGTTTTTGTGCGCAAGAGGGAAACAGGATATAGACACACTCATTGTGTATTGTAACATTATGGAAGATTATGAAGCATTGGAGCATATGAGCGAGCAGAGAGCTGTGTAAGAACACCCATGTACATGCATTTGAATTAATAGAAAGAGTTGATTCAGATTCATGGTTTGTGTTGTTCTCTGTGTATTGATGCTGAATGATATGCTCATGAAGGTTTGCTTCCTGTTATACATTTTCTTTATATGTTGTGTATATGATTTCATGCGTGAGTTTGAAGTCTGAAAGGAAGATGGAATGAGTTTCAATTGTTTCTCTATCTGAGAAAAAGTTCCTCCAAGGAGTCAAGTTGAAGTGTCTGCAAGGAGTGCGTCGACAAGAATTCAGGGTTGCGTCTCTGAAGCTCGGATAGTTTTACTTTTGTTCTCATTTCCTCAATAGTGCAGTCGAGCACAGGTGTCGTGCAAGGAGTTCACAGGCCAAGCTAAGTTCAGGGTTGTGAACTTGAGTAAAACGTCGAGGGACTGCTGCTGCAGGGGTGCGCAGGGTTGAAAGGATTCAACCCTTGGAAGTGGTTGAATGTCTGCCGCAAGGAGTGTGTGCAAAGTGTTCTAAAAGATTTAGAGTTGGGAAAGCTCGGGAGGTATAGGAACTTCGCGTAATTCGCCAAGGAGAAGCACAAGAAGCTTGTGTCGTGGAGTTCTAAATAAGCATCACAAGATTGCATGCAGGTGGACGAGTCCCGCGGAGGAACACTTAGCCATTTCGCAAAAATCATCGGGAAAGACGGACGATCATAATTCTCCGAGGAGAATTTGTGAACTCCCGTGAGCCATTAGATCTCCCGGAGGAGCAGGAAGGTTATAGTGGAAGCATCGAAGGGTTCAAATATCAGGAGGGAAAGGACTGTAGATCTGAGTCACGAGGACTGTCAAATTTACACGTGGAATCATGCATCAGGGTTTCATGGGTTGTAACTCCGTAAACATTGCAGTTGAAATCTCGAAATTGTGAAACGCGATATTCCGGCAGTTAAAGGGATAGTGTGGGGCCACAAGGGTCAGAATGGGAGACAGGTGGCACAAGTTATCGGGGTTTCGCAGTGAGAAGTCCCGAAACGTATGCATTAGGATTCGCGATGTTGCGAACTCCAAAATGCCAATGAAGTGAAGCGTTGAATAGTCAACTCGTGCGTGTGTCGGAGTTTCGGCGTATTGGGCATCGGGAGTCGGGGATACGAGTGGTTCGACCTCACGAGTACCGAAAACGCGATAGGAAAAACCCCTATAGGTAAGGGTCAGCGTTGACTAGTTGTCGGGTTTCGGGGATCCGAGAGTTTGATGTTCTACCACTGACCTCGCGAAGCCGCGAAATCCGATCCCCCGAGTGTGAATAGGGGATCCTGTGAAGAGTTTATTGTGGGTGCAGATTTCTCGATAGGGAAATAGAGGAACGTCAGAGTTCTTCGAGCCGACTGGAAGGAAAGATCCAGTGCTGACGTGGACCTCCCGACCTGCGGGTTGTGTGGGAAGCGTGCGTCGGCATCACTATTCCGGTGAGTTTCAAGTTCTTCAAGCCTGCCCTCTGCGAAGTCTTCTCTGGAACTTCCTACAGTTTTTCTAACTTTTCTTTCTTCTTACTGAGCTTCCTTGCCTTCCTTCCTGTGACCTGAGTCTTTGGGTTCCTCTTTGCATTGTTATTCTTATCTCTTCCCATCATGGTAACTTTTCACAACTGATATTCTTTCAAAGGGATCAAAGGTAATACCTCTTCTCTTACTATTTAGGGGGTGGATGCACTTTGTTCCTGCATGCACAGGTTCTTTAAGCCTCCGTGTGTTCTTTCAACTTCGACAGCTAATTCTCTGGCCCTCTGTTGCTTCGCCTTATCCTTTTTCTCTTGCATTAGTTGCTCTATTTTCCTAGCTATGAAATCCCTTAATTCTTTTTTTTCTGTTCTATAGCTTCCTCCTCTGCTTTCCTTTGGATATGATCTTTCTAAATCCAGGTATTTCCTAAAAATAGTGAAAAAGGGCGATGTTCTCAACTAACTTAATGACTTCAAATTATTCTTCAGTCGATGTTTGATGAGAAATCATAGGTACATTAGTAACTCTTCCACATAGGATTATCATCTTTCCTTTAAACATACCTATCATTTCAAATGAAGGAACCATAGTAGGTTTTCCCAAAATTCCCCAAGTGCTTTCTGGCATGATATTCACCTGTGTTTCCTCATCCAAGACACAGTCTATGTTCAAGTCTCTTATTCTTGTTTCTATGCACTATTTCTCTTTTAAGATCTCTGGTAAACTGATGTCTCTGTAATCATTCAATGTTTCTTTCAGCTGTAATAACATAGTCTCTGATTCTTTCTGTTTTTCTAACATATATGTAGTTCCTTGGCCTTCTTTGTAGTTTTCATGTCGCATGTTCATATTTTCAACTTTGGCAATCATTCTAGGGAAATCCTCAACTTCATGGCCAATATATTTACAACAGAGACAAATAGGACCTATATCAGGGCATTACTTAGCAAGATGTCCTAGTCTTCTGCAATTATAACAAAGTGTAAATCCTTTCTTTCTTTTAAATGATCCCCAACCTTTCTTGTACTGCACACTGGGATCACAATGATGGACCTGCAATCTGCAAAAATTCTTTCTAGGTTCCTGCATCCACTTGTTAGTCCAAAAATTCTTTCTATGCATAGGAATAACATATCTTTCACTATTTCTATCAAAATTATTCAGATCAACTCTTTGTTATAGTTGTTCCCTAGTTTTCAGACTAGGATAAAATCTATCAAACATACCTAGATTCATACTTCCGAAGAAAAAATTTCCACTTATCTTACCTTTATCAGAAAACAAATCTTTAATATATTACCTCTTTCTTTCAGATCTCGTTTCTTTCTTATCATAGAGCTTCACAAGTCAAGTAGAATACCACGCACTACAACAACAAATCTACGCACAGATATTTCTCTTTTCTTCAGTTCTCAGCAATCATAGTTTCAGGTCCCGACAACAGAACCATATGTTGGAACAGGGGAAGACCAAGGGTTCAATGCTTCAACAGTGCACCAACAAAACCCTAACTATCAGCCCTTTCGGTAACACCTACGAAGCAGATGAAGTCTCACCCAAGGTAGAGGCAGGGGGGGTTGCAGGACTCAGGTGTCTACAACCAAGTTGGGACACATATCTGTGATTACAATACTTGACAGAGCGCTTAGCCAATACCATGCATTAGTTCTTAAAGCTTGTTCACATCGCAGGTTAAACCCTAATTACAGATCAATGCAGTAACAATCAAGATCAAGCCCTTAAAACCTCTTAGCACATAGCATTAGATCAGATCTGCCATTCATCATACATAAAGTACTAAGAAATCACAGATCTATCTATCATACATCAAGATCAGTGCACTAAGAAGATAAACACATAAACAACATGAGAAATACTGCACAAAGCACCTCAAAACACATGATATACGTGGTTCACCCCAGTGTGGGGCTACGTACACCAACTTCTTATTCGCTTCTTTATTAATCTTCAACCTTCCTACATTCTTCGTCTCTTGTGGACAAATCCATAGAGTGAAACTCTGCAGAGGACTAGAGATCTGCGCACAGCCTGCCAAATCCTCCTTCCTGAAATCAGGTCAACGCACAGAGCCAAATCCTTATTAGCACAAAGCCTTACACAGTCTGTGCACAAATCCTCTTGTAATTCCATGCACTAAGCCAAAACAACTCAATACAACACTTAGCTATCACTTTTACATATTCTTTCACAAAGACAACTTAGACCGACTTCGCTCTAAGTCCTATCTACTTATTTATACATTACAAAATGGCCTAAACATGGGTAAAACCATGGGCAAACATCCCATACCCGTTACATAAACCCTAAAATCCCAAAAAACCCACAAATAGGTGAGATCCCACGATCTCAAATCCACCTGGGCACTCCATCTTCGACCAGCCTGTCGAAGTCCCAAAAAATGGTCAAACACGACCAATGTTTCCTCAAAAACTTGGTCACGGTCCAACAATGGCCATATTTTCCACAGAACCAACATTTATGCTTACTCTTCTTGCCTTTTTACTTAGACCTTGATGTACCCCTCTAATTTTTCCCTCTTTCTGTAGATCGACTTCTGACCACCATTGCTTCTGTTGTTGAGGTTTCTTTACTGGATATTTTCATCATCTCCTCAGACAAAAATGCTCCCACAACAGTGCCATAATCTATGGTATTTATTGTTCTGAACCACATAGTTGTCACCAGATGATCCAAAGACTCAGGAAACGAACACAGTAGTGTAACTGCCTTGTCCTCATCTTCATATGTTCGTCCATACTAGATAATTAACAAAGAAGAGTATTGAAAAAATTCAAGTGATAAGCAATTTTCATACCTTCTTTCATCTGCAATCTATACAATTTCCTCTTCAAGAAGATTTTGTTTGACAAGTTCTTTGTCATATACAATCTCTCCAATTTGGTCCACAAACCTATTTTTGTCATCTCTTAAGTGATGTTAAACAACACCTCATCTTCTAAACACAAATGAATAGTACTGCAGGCTCTTGCATCTAGTTCCTCCTAGTACTCTTCTATCATGCTTGGCAATTTCTTTTACTTTCCCACCAAGGCCTTTTGCAATCCTTGCTGCACAAGAAGATCTCGCATATTAACCTTCCATAGCGCAAAACTATTCTTACCACTAAACTTTTCTACCTCAAACTTGGAACTCTGCACTTTCGCCATTTGCAGAAAACACTCCAAACCAAGATTATAATAATAATGTTTTATAATGAAGCAACAATGATAGTTGGAAAAAGGTTTAATCCAATATATATATATATATATATATATATATAATATTTAAAAAACCTTTTAAAAACATCCACTTTTTACCATTCAATAAAAGGTCTTTTAAAAGAAATATTTAATAATATTGTATACGTCATAAAAGGGTCGACCTTCCCTTTTAATAAAACACCCTTTCACCTTTATTAAATCTCCACCTCAGTCACGACTGTAGTGTCCCCAAGGCCGAGCCCGTCGTAAATCATGTTCTGAAAGGAATTGTAATAATGTTTTATAGGCTAGTGAGCCAAGTTTTTATAAGTTGGTGGCTTATGTGTTTGTTAGGCCAGGGAGCCTAAGTGTTGAAGGCCAGGAGTCTGCTATTGTATGTGTAATCATGCAGAACAATTAATAAAAAATTGTAAACACCGCCAGGTGCAGACCGACCATGATGAATGAGTGAAGGGAGACTGAGCTTCCAGAGAGAAGGAAAGGGATTAGGGGCTGGAAGGTGGGAAAAGGGGCTAAGTGTTAAGCCTAGTGGGCTTCAGCCTTGGGAATAATATATTAATATTATTCCAAAAAGGCATGAGCATTTCATGTTTTATCCTAAGTTTCTAACCATGAATAAGGGATGTGTGCTAGTGGAACGCATGCAGTTCCCATGGAGAAAAGTGTCAACACTAGTGCATGCGAATAAAAAGGCCAGGGTGAGCTGTGAGAGGGGCCCCTGCTCTCATTCGATCAGACGGCCTGAGCATGTACGGGCTCTGAGCAGTACGACGGACCCAAAGTTTTGCAGTGAACCTTCGTGTGTCTCTGTGATCCGAAAAGCCTGTGTCTAACTCTGAGAAAACCCGTGTATACCTCCGTATTGAACTAGAAGCCTGTGATTGATTCCGAAAGAGCCAGATTCACCTCTGTTCTGAACCAAAAAGCATGTGTGGTGTCTGGGAATCCGTGTGCATCCTCTATCCGAAATGGAACTTGTGCGTGAAGCCTCTGTCCCGAAGCCGTGACCATGAGACCATTTTACCATTTCTGAACCCGTTTTGAGGACTTAGCCGGTGTCTGTATTTCTGTGGGTAATTGCAGCTGCACAGTGAGAGACTGCGTATGGCCTGTGACCAGTTGTGAAACACTCTCTTCAAGCGAGAGGGGTGTTAGAGGTTGGATGAATAGGTGGTTTGGCCTGTGAGCGTCTCTCTCTAGGTGAGAGAGTGCACAAAGGAAGGAGAGGACTCTTGGAAAGAACCTTGTAGTTGCCACAGACCCCGGAGACTTCTGGTCTGGTCTGTTGCTGTAACCCAATGCAAGGGAGGTTAGCATCCGAAAGACTGTCCAGGTGACAGAGAAGGTGTATACTCCTGGGGTGAAACAGGCATGTGGGGAATGAGGGTCTGTGGGAAATGAGCGTGAGTGGTTCTTGGAAGAGAATTCTTCTTCGTGACTATGTGTTTTCCCTGTAACCTCAGCCTAGCCTAGGATTCCTTTCCTTGGGGTGGAGCTTAGTCCCAGCTCGGGGGTGACCTACTGCTGATATGATGAGCAATGCGGTCTAAGGCTGGGAGGTTCATGGAAGGCCTACACCTGGTTGGTGGAATTACCTCAGTTTCAAGATAAGTATCAGCTTATGTTAAATGTTATGTTTTTCATGCCTGTGATGCTTATATTTTATCATGTATTCTATTGTGCATATGAATTATAATTAATGCCATTGTTAAAATTAAGATAGCAATAATTTATATGACATACTTTGAGTTTAAATGTGTTTCGTTTTCTTATATGCATTTTTTTTTATAATCCAGAGTGGGTGTTATATTTTCGTGAAGTTTGTTAACCGAAAAAGTGGTGTTACAGTTTGGTATCAGAGCCAAGGTTTCGACATTGAGCCTAGATGGGCCAGTTGAGTGGTCTTTGGACCGAGGGTGTGAGGAGAAATTGTGTCTGGAGGACCAATTTCGGACCCTGGTAAGCTCAGGAGGAATAGTTCTTTTCGGTGCACGGAGCCATAGCTGCAAGGAGTGCAGAGGCCAGAGAACTCTTTGAAAGAGTTCAAAGTTCCCAAAGCTCAGGAGGGACAACATTTTTATACGGACAGGTGAGGACTCAAGTCATAGAGCTCGCAGAGGAAAAGGAGAGAAGGTCAAGGCCTTTGGACACTTGGAATTCTTCCAAGTGCGGGAAGAAAGTGCCAAAACTCGGGAGGAGAAATAGTTGTTGTCAGATCAGCCGAGAATATCTGGACCGTTGAAGATTCGCGTCCAGGGAGCAGTAGGAGGAATGCAAGAGCCGAAGATATTCTAAGCCATTGGATCTCGTTCAGAATAACCGATAGCCGTCAGATCTGTCGAGAGGAGCTCGAGGTTTAAATCCTCATAAGCAGAGCGAAAGTCCCGAAGGAGTTCGTATCGGGATATCGGTGTTTGGAAGTTCGGGGTTCCGGAGGACGAGAGTCCGGGCACTTGACCTCATAAATTGCGACAAGGAGAAATAGATCTGAGCCATCCGATTGGAAGGACACGTGTCACAAGATCCTCTCTATCAGGGATTCAGACATCGAAGGTCAGAGAAGGAAGTCCTTCAACTTCGTGAGTGGCGAAGTCACAAGAAGATCGGGACCGTCAAATCGGAGGAGAATAGGAGGCAAAGATCTAGGGATCTCGTGAACTCGGAGGTTCGCAGGGTGAGGGCCGAAGAGTTGGGTGCTCCAAGTCACGAGGAGCAAAGACAGTCGTTGGATCTGAGTCAAGGGAGGACCGTTGGACAAGGAACCCCATCGCCTATCGCACATTCGGGGGTTCAGAGGTTGAGAGGGGTCACTTTCGACTACAGAAGTCACGAAGTGCCGAGAGCCGAGGCTCGTGTGGACACGTGGCAGAAGCAAAAGGTGGGGCCCGCATGATAGATAGGGAGACACGCGTCACCTAAAGAAGGGAGTCAACACTCCGTTGACTTCTCGCGTCTTGGGGATTCACAAGATAAGAGCATGGGAGCTCGACATTGAAACTCACGAAGTCGCGAGTAGCGAGAACGCGAGGAAAAAATTCAACATCACTTCTCGGGGTTTCGTGAATGGAAGGTGCCAGGGTTGGACCCCACAACTAGCGAAGTCGTGAGAACACGAGGAGAAAAGTCAACATTACTTCTCTGGGTTTCGTGA
>SNQJ01S0073291.1:32387-43283 GCA_010110895.2 Picea sitchensis | reverse complement strand
GAAGTGTCAACTGAAAGAGAATATTCTCCAGGTGGAATATTCTCTCCTAAAATATAGGAGACTGGATAATGACTAATTATGACTAATAAACAAGGAAAAACCTTAGGAAAAAGAAATCCTAGGTGTCTGTGAAGTAACTCCAACACATATTTAACAAGAAAACTAATATATGTGCATAGTGGAGGATCGAATCCAGAACCTACAGGTTATATTCTGGGGGTCTAACCACTAGGCCACGCTAACTGCTTGTTACGAGATTCCACCATAAATAGCATTAATTTGCCATAAGTTGCAGATGGAGGTTGGAGGGCCTGCACCCTATATATTGGGCACATATCCCAAGACCTGCACACATTTCGAGGGCACATATCTCGATGCAAGGCATAGATCCCATTGCAGGGAACATATATCGAGGTTGTATGACATGTATCAAAGTACGTACAAAGTAAATAACTAGTTTGGTGTTGCATATAATTGTGTGACTGAGGTATTTTGTCCGAATATAGTTAAGTTTATACTCATTGGATTCGTTTTCCATGAGGATCATGAATTTGAAGTCTGTTTAGTAATTTGAGGTTATTTTTAAAAGTATTAATTCAGATTGTAATTAATGAGCTTGTAGCACATTGTTTTGCGTATCGAAGAGGGTGAAATTGAGCCAATTCGGAATTTGGTCGACTTTATAGTCAAACTTCTCAGAATTTTGCAAGGATTCTAATGGTGAATTCATTTTTTTGTTTTGAATAGTGGAATTAAAGAGAGTCCATTAAAATGGATTTTTGCAAGCTTGTGTTGTAATGTAATTAGTGTTTTGATATGATGGAGAACAATCATGTTATCTAAAGGGACTTTGAAGATGAAGTGATATATGTACACCATATATATAGTTCTTTTATTTTCTGCCGTGTCATCTCATCATTATGCAAATTAATCATCATTTTATGAGTTTTTGGATAAAGAGCACATCATCATTTTCTGCAAATCAACTCAATACGATCAGGAAATTAGTTCCAAATAAATTTAGATGCTGCATGTATATATGGTAAAGTAATACGTGGTGTCTAAGGATTTTTGATTCAGTAAGATGTACCAATGAAGCTATGAAGAAATATGAAGGAATGTACCAAAATAGACCCCTGTAACTGTATGGAAGAAGAAAAGGTCCTGTAAGCTAACCAAGAAAATCCTATAAGCTGTCATGTGATACTAAAGCCTGTCCAATGGGAAATGGAGTCAAAGTAATATGAACTTCCCAATGAAACCCTAAAACACAAGGGGTCTCATCCAAATCCACTACCTGCTACCACCCAACATGTACACTCCTCCTTGATGTAAATGTGCTGATGTCGACACATGGGAGTGAGTCACTTAGTCAGATGTCAATAAGGTAAACATTTGCTAAGTGCGGAGGAACACCACCAATAATGGCAATGGGTCCTAAGGTATGAGCACAACTTGTTGATGAAAATGAATGACTATCCTAGTACCAACATTTTAGAATCTTGCTAGGCTAAAGAAAGATAGGCATGATTGTTACTCTATGTTTATAGCATTTTGAAAAAATATCAATTAGTCCTCAAGAAGTATGATTTTGGGCCTAATGTTTTCTTTTATATTATGTTTTGACAAAGAAATAAAGAAATGTTTGTAACATAAATTTATAACAAATTTAATGAACAATCATAAAACAAAAAATTGGAATAAAGATTACACATGTAGTCCAAAATGAGTACCAAAACCATCAAATGATTTTATTAATTCAGTTATGAAATACAATCCAAAAATATTCTTTCATACCCCAGAATGGGTAAGGACCAGAATAAGACTTAGAAGTTAGAGGTGGAATGTTACATCACACAAAGACGACTGGTCTCTTCTAAGTAAAACCAAGATTGAGAAAAACTGGATCAACAAGCCACAATATGCCACTATCTTGACTCTGTAAAAAATTCCTAATTAGCACTGAAAACGAATTCAAAAGTCCAATAAGAATTTATAGACTATTAGAAACAAATGATCAACCTTTTGAAGCATGTCAACAATCTATGCTTCTTGGTCCTTCTTATTGCCACTTTCAGTAAGACCCTGCTATCAACAAGAAGTTTTTAGCTTTTAAGTGATTCAGAAATGAATGAAGTAGTAATGTAATCTCACTCTAGAGCAAGAGAAAACATTATCAAAGTTTGTGCTTCTATCTCCTCCCATGCTTGTCCCTCATGTTCTTCTTTTATTCTCCAAAAGTAGTTTTGAGTAGTTCCAACTACTTTTAGTTAAGTTACTTAAATAACTTTTAGTTAGATAATGAAAACTCATAAATAAACATTAATAAATAATGATAAGGGTATAATAAATATTAACTAATAGGTGGGGAGCCCCTAAACAACCTTATTGTTTAATTTTCAAAATATTCCCTTGTACCTCCATCAATAAATATGCATCTCATTTCATTCAAATATCATCATTCATACACATAAAATCAACGCAAATTGAAATATTTCAAAAATATACTTGTGAATCATGAATATCAAATAAATGTGTGTGTATATATGCTCCAAAAAAATAAATATGTCAATCTGATGTCTAAAACAACTGCTATCCAAAATGAGTAAGTCTGTCCCAATAATCAAAATGAAATAACATGATAAAATAAAAAATCATGTTTTTTTTTGTGTGAGGCAGTCTATCTCTGTCCACTTTCCATAGACTTTGTTACCTTGAGCACTTGTGAATATGCTTTGATAGACATTTTACCTTTTTCTGCTGATGCCTCTGGGTGCATATCTCCAAAAGAGATATGTCTATCCTCGCGTTTGGGGTGTAGGGAATGGGATGTAACTGAGTGTGAAGATGTCTCAGACTAGTTGGACTCAATTGAATGGACATGTCATTTACCTTTACTAGGTTTTGGTTCTTGGGATTTAAAATTCTTGGGCAATGCATGTGAAGCAATAGAATCAATAGGTTGAACAAGTTACCCAAGAGGAGGTGGTGGAAATGGTAAAGAAGATGCAGGCCATCCATCAAAACGAGGGGAAGGAGGTTGTACAATATTGTTCCAACCATCATTAACAAGAACCTTAGGTGGTAAGGACACATGTGGTTACACTAGTATGCCAGAGATGCTAGGATGAGGATGAAAAAGTGGCCTTTCAGGTGGAAGAGGAGGCTAAAAGACTCTTTGCCCGATTAAATTAAGGAAACATGTCTATAAGAGTTGATTAAACTCTTCGGAATCTGCATCAAAGTGAATTGAGAATATTAACCTTTTATTCCCTCTTCCAAAAATAATTTGGCCTCCTGTCTCTATTCTCGTTGCCTCTATTTCCTTTGCCAAAGATGCCTCTACTGAAAAAAACTCATCTATTAAACATAAGACTAGATTAAAGTATGCATACAGTAGCAAGTAAAACCTCAAATGCAATTTGCATTGTCACAAATTTAGAAATAGCTTTGACTCGATCAACAAGCAACCATGCGGTCAAACAAGGATAAAGGAAGAGTAACTTCAAAGAAGAATCTCTTAGCTATGCTATGAAATATTCTCAACTCTCACAACTTCATATAATTGATATTTGTTTTTAGAACATGGGAGTTACAGTGTAATTGGGAATATGAGGGTTTTTGTAATGTATGGAAAGTGAAAACAAATGACAAGGGGGTAGTGTTACATGTTCAAAATAACAACACATCATTCATCAACAATTTTCCAATATCCCAATGTCTATCAATAATCATCTCATGCACATCTTTATTAACTGCTAGGATATTCACTGTTTATATCCAAAGAAACCTTTGAATTTGCTTATGTATAAGGGGGAAAATATATGAAATAAAAATGAACATGGTATTTGGGAATCATGAGAAATTTATGCAAAATGAGAGTATGAAGGGGATTGGCCCTAAAAACATAATGAACAATCAACTATTCTCCAAAATTGTGTCTTTTATCCAAAAAAAAATCAATAAAGAACAATCATCCGACAATATATCATTTTTCAATTCTCCCCTTAACCATAAATTCAATCAGTCAAAATATTTCCTTGCTGTCACACTATTCATGTCAAGCTGATAGAAAATCATTTCATACTTCATACAACAGGGAGATAAAAGATGAATTTTAAATGATATATGTTCCTGGGGAATTTAAGGAATGATGAGTGGAAAATGAAAGTATGAGGGATTTGATCCTCTATATAGATTTTTTTTTCTAATTCCTAGATGACTCATCCATATTCTTATTCCAATTCAAATATGTATGCCTCATAAACCAATGACCAGATGTCCTTTAAAGTTTAATTACTTATTCCAAACAAGCTTTGCATTGACCGAAAAACTTAACATCTAACACCAAAATTTTTATATCATGACTTTTAATGATCATCAAATAAACTTACAACAAGGCTTACAATGAATCGAATGTGCCAAAAAAATCGATGCAAATATTTCAAGACCCAAAACAATATGGTATAATCAACCGGGTCAAATCTATATTTAGGTTACATTATTTCCAATGAGCCACATATAGGTTAGAATTCTTTCTTCCAAATGTTTCTTCAATCAAACCAGGTAAAAGAGCTTTGAAATATTTGTGCATATAGCTGATGTCATGACTGTATAATGAGGATTCGAAACTGGGTAAAGATACCCTTTTTATAACATTGTTGGTTCATTCATATAAAAATATCAACGTTGGCCTTTCACTTAAAAATTTTCAGAGTAAAGACTGCAGAGGTATTGGGCTTAGACATATATACAAAACCTTCATAAGTTCGATCTTAAAACAAGACATATTTATGTCATGTATAGGACTTAAAAGTCCCAGGGTTTAGCATGAAATGATACAACAAAATAACTCTTCAATCTCATAGCTGAGACACCAACAATAGGGTTTGTAATTTAAACAAATCAAATGATAGGATCACGCTCAGGGAAGTTCATTGTAATGCATGGTCGAGAATATTTGTAGAATGTCTTTTGAAAGACATGTGTTAAAAATCCTTTTAGACAAAAAACTAATATGCATGTAGAACAAAAACCCACGGGTCTTTTCCCAAATTTTCTTGTTCAAGGCTTCAAGTATCAATGAGTGGAAAACGAGGATGCAACAAAGCCTGCATTTAAAAAAAAAAAAGAACAGGAAGGACACTCTACCAAATCAAAATTGAGCTATTTGCAATGAATTCACACAGTGAAGACTAGAAATGCCAGAACAATAAAACGAGGACAATTTTCTTTGGAAGTGACAAAATGGGTTCGAGAAGATGGTAAAAAACAAGCACACTCATTTACCAGTAAAAAAGAGCCATTTCAAAAACTATTACTGCAAACAAAAGAATATGCATTTGATGGGTACAAGATAGAATAACCATACCTTTCCTTAGTGCTTTAAATACCTTCGAAAAAAGTGTCCCAATTACCGCAACTACCACAATCAAGCTTTGGAACATGAGTGTTACTCAACCAGGTCGAAATCAAAATGAAATGCCAAAACCCCAACACAAGGTGGTATACCTCAGCTAGTGAATGCCCACGTCCCATGCATTGAATGCATGGGGCATCATGTTCTTCAAAAATATCAACACATTAAATTTTTAATCCATATCATACTCCACTATCCCCCATTAACAAATCACAATCCTTAAATATTTCCAAGTATGCGAGCACTCACATGCCATATAACCACGTCAACAACCACATAAAACTGCCACTCGAATGATGGCCCAAGCTTCACATCAAACTTAATTACTCAAGTATTCATTTAAAACCAAATTCAAAGTGAGTCAATAGCACAAATAATACATATATTCAAACCTCGGGTGCCAAAGTATAGCTGTGAGGTGGTCCATAACATCAATGTTGGGTTCATGTATTATACCATATACAATATGCATAGAAAACTTAAAATATCAACCCTTTAATTGCAACATGTCACTTTTTCTTGTATAGAACTAACACTTCCATATACATACATTTATAACATGAATGCGATGATATGTGATGTTTTAATCAAATTCTTTGATATATGATAAACCATATCACCTCATTATATGTTTAAAAACAAACAAACTTGTCTTCTCTTTTAGACCATATCATGTTATTAGGACTCAATCATTGTGACCTGTTTTAAACAAGATGCTATATGTTTTGATGAGAGATATAGAAAAATAAACCTTTTTATGACTTGCAATCTCCACGTGTAAGTCATAATTACATCTTATGAAATGCATGAAGCATAATGGGCCTTTGAAGTTTTGTGAACATAACTTTTTTCCTTTCTTGTGCAATCAAGTTGACAGTGAGACTCATAGTCAAACTGAGAAAATAAACCATTATCAATGTATAATGAAATTGAAACCATATCAGTAGATTGGTGATGTTCAATTTCTGGGAATATTTGAAAATAAACCTCCTTTCTTTCTCCCTAGGGGGTCCCACCTATAGTTATATTTTTAATATCATAAATAATAAAAACATTCAATTGTGCCTTGCAACTATTTGCAGGCTGGTGGATAATTTGTGAGTATGTGAATCAACACAACCTATCACTGTGAAAGATGTTATGAAGTCTTACAATGACAAGGATCATCCAATCAAGGCCCAATGATAGTAAACCTTGTCGGATGTGAGATAAATTCCAATGATGTTAACAACTACCAAGGTGCTCTACTTCTGGGTCACTCGTAGATAATGTGTCAAAGTCGATATAGGATGAATAGCTAAAAAAAAGAGCAATGATGTTTCTCTTCCCTTAGCGTGAAGTGATAACTCAAGAAGATCAATATGAAAGAACCTATAATGTTCCAAATGCTTAAATTATCATAACATGACAAAAGTACAGACCATGTACATGAATGTGATCATGGAGCACAACTCCAAGATAGATAACTTACACAATAAATCCTTAAATAATAGGAGAACCTCCTCTACATAACCAAATACATTTATACATCACAATTGACATGTGTACAATAATGAATACATGATCTCTGTATATACCTATTCACACATGCACATGAGGCCCCTTTACTATTAAGCCAACCCTATTACATATATATTTACACATTACATGTACATTTATCCCCATATATTCCCCCCTTGGGGTCATATTATATGCATTTAACCCTATATATACCCCCCTTAGGTCATAACAGAACCAGGTACCATATCCCTATTGCTTGATGAGGAGGACGACTGACTCAAAGCAGAAGACTCAATGATAAGAGACGAGGAGAACATACATAAGATGACTCACGACTCTCCTATGTCTCCTCAAGCTACCCATCCTACAGGCTCAATGGTTTGGGAACATGAACAAACAATACCCCCATCCATACTCAATCTAATGATAGACACAAAGGCTCGACCATGAAGGGTAAGACACTCAGAGTTTGACCCAAGAAAATCAATAGCGGACAACCACTTATTGTATGAAAGGAAAGACACACAAGGCATGACCAAATGTTTATATAACTTGGAAAAAATCAACAACACTTAAACAAAGACTAAAGTAAATAACTGAAGTGGAAAGACACTATAAAGGAAAGGTAAATTGCTGTCCTAAAAACTTAAAAATCAGCAAGAAGGAAAGACTAAAATAGACACACGGAAAGGAAGAACAACTACCCCTAAAACCAAAATTTTTACCTCAAGCTTCCATGGTTAAATCATCATACTCAAAGGACCAAGGTAACCATGCATCCAAATGATTAGTTCAATGAGAGAGGTCAATAAAGTCAACCTTTTAGGGGGACCAATCGTGAAATATCATATGACCCAAAACTACCTTGATGTATTTTCTAGTGAATGCATAACTAAAGGATGCTAGTTGATTGAAGGATGTTGGTTGGGATTTAGAACATGGTATTTCAACGGTAATAAGCATGACTGCACAAGATCCAAAACTCTTAGAATCTACCTGCTGAAACACCTCCATCATCCCGAACTCAACTGGGTCATGATGAACCCTAATATCCAAGCACTGATCAGTCTCAATACCTTGAATAACAACCTCGGGATGTAGAACGATAGGCAAAGTGTAAGGGACATCATCCTGTGGTTGAACTAAAAGTGGTTCTTCCCGCTATAATCATATGTGCTCAAACCATTCGTGAACCACTGTTGTGATAGGAAAGGATGAAATCTCCTGTTGACTGATCTCTACTTGGTTAACTTGTGGTTCCTCCTCTTGAAAATTTTCATCATTGCTAATGGGAGGAACCACTGACCACTCTTGAGTATTCAAATCTTCACCTTCATAATCATGGAACTATGCATGTGACTCAAATGGTGCAGTTGTTGGTTCCGGATAATATAAACCCAAGGGACCATCATCCTGCTCATCTCTGGGAATCTGGCATCGTACAAGTCGTGGTTAATCTTTAGTAACAAAGACTTCCTGCATTGCTTTAACAATGGGTAGTCAAAATTAATGGATTGGAATGAAACCGTAGGCTACAATGAAATGTCCTTCCAACTTAATAGCTACAACCTAGGCCTCCTCCAGAGAAAAATGCCAAAAATACCATCAAATACCTCAAGACAATAATTTAAAGCATAAGCATCATTAAGACTTATAGTAGTAGGGATTTTATAATAAGTTTTTGAAAAACGAGCATTAAAATCAATGACAGTCTCATCCCCATTCTTTTTAATAGTATCAAAAGCATTAATTAAGGAAAAGTTGTCCTATTTATCCGCCCATTGTTCAATGAATTTCTCTTGGAATGAATCCCATCCATCAATGGAGACATCAAGAAGGGACTTGTACCATGCTCGTTCCTCCCCCTCGAGGGTCAACACAAACATCCTCATCGCCACATTCTCATGTTCCATCTGAAAATCATCCAACAACTTTGAAAAAGAAACCAAGTGATGCTCAACTAATTCTCCTGACCGCCTTGCAAACAAAGGTATGCACTTAATCCATTGATGTGTTGGTAAGTCACAAGGATAGTCTGAAAATGCAACAAAAATTACTGGGTCAAAAGCAGGGAATCTCCACCTTCCTGGTGGCCTCACAGTTGCGACCATATTGTTAGTGTTAGATAGAAACAAACACAACTGCTACCTTACCACTAGCTTGAGATGGAAATAAAACAAAATATGAATATGTCGAAGATACACTTACCATAGTGCTCGTTGAAAATAACCTACCTAATAACTCAATACACTTACCAACTTCGAGAGGAGTTCTTGGTGAGAGAATAGTCTTGTTTCGGGAAAGATGTTAGAGTTCGCTCAAACACAGAACTAGATCTTGTGAGGGAATCGAAACCAAAAGATCTTCTAGTGTAAGTTCCCCTATGGAGTCATCCTTGTATCCTGTGGAGTCGCTAGGTGTGCTAAATAAAATAAAATAGTTGAAGTAAAAAATCACCAAATCTTGTGTCACCAAGGCTTGCGTTCCCCGACAATGATGCCAATTTGCTAGGACACGTTTCCACCCTCCAATTGAGCCGATAAATATGATATTTCAATGATGAAAAAATAGCTAATTAAAGGAGTAAAGCCCCAAATTGTCACGGGATAAACCCCTCTCCATTTGGGCTGGTTCTTGCCAACCTCAAGGAGGAGTCCCTGGGGTTATTTGCTGCTATCCTAAAGTTTGATTTTCTGCAAAATAAGACAAAAAACAATGACTGTTATGTCTTGAACAACATGTTAATTCTGCCCAAGACATAGGGAAAATATAGTTTTGTTTGCTTGGAGGGATCCTGTAGGGTTAGCACAAGAGAAATACAAGATAAATAAAGAAAGAAACTACTCAAAATATCAATTAAACCACAATGAATGGTAAGAAGCCACTAATCTAATTGTAAAATTCAACAAAGTACCAACAAGAAGAAAGGTTTGAACACAAACACAAAACTTCTTTATTAATATGCTTGCAAGAGGGTTGATTGCGCCACAATTGACAAGTCTACAACTGGTACAATGATCACTTTTCTCAAATATAGAGTAACTAGACTAAAGAATGAGAGAAAAGAATGAGAGAATAATGTATTAGCTGCTGCCAAAATCCAACCATAAAACCATGTAGCTCATTCCAATATATAGTGAATGAGGGTGCATATGAGGTTAAAAGAGGTAAGTATGGGAATGTGTGTATGAGTGGAAATGCTAAGTGAAGATTAGAGAAGATGCATGCACAAGGAGAATTGGGAGAGATTAAAGCGAATCACTCCACATGATGAGAGTTCAAGAGTGAAAGCGCATAATGAGGTAACATGTGGGAATGAGGAAAATGATGCACACTAGAAAAAGAGAGATATGCATGAGAGAGATAAGAATGGTATGGGATAATGGAAAATAGGGAGTGAGAAAGAGAGAGTTTAGGTGCATGCTAAGTGGCAGGGGGTGAGCGAGAAAGAAGAAGTGCACATGAGAGAGGGAGATACACTCTCACACCTAGGAAAGCACACTATCAATGGCAGGAAACCCAACATAAACCTTATGTATGAGAGAGAGGCTTAGAATAGGCGTAGATGTGGAAGAGAATAGCTAAGAAATGGATCTAGGGACAATATATATGACATGCAAGAAAAGGAGAGAGAGTTAACTCCTTCAATGCGCTACACATGTGAGGAAGAATGGAGAGAAGGAGGGCACACTTGAGGAAATAGATGGAGAGAGTGAGGGTAAAACAATGCGTTTGGGTGTTTAAAAATGGATAATATGCATGGAGGATATTGTTATAAATCCAATGCATGTTAAATTTCCAAATTTGGTCAAGTATTAAGTGAATTTTAGCCAAGGGGAAATTCACCTTATTTTTTAGGGATTTTCCTAAATTTTAGGAAATTTGTGTTTAAAATCAATCTAAGGTGAATTTTGAGAAACTGATGCATGGAAAGTGAAAAGGTGATAAGTGAGGAAAGGTTAGTGATAAAAGTTAGC
>SNQJ01S0073290.1:49460-68830 GCA_010110895.2 Picea sitchensis | reverse complement strand
CTGATCATATATTAATAGAAATACTCTTTTCCCGTACAATTGATATCTTGCAAATATTTGAATTATTATTCCATGGGCGTATTTGTCATGTTTAGTAATGGATTATGCTATTGAATGCAATAACATCATTTATTATCACCATATGCTTGCTTTGCTTGGTTGTTGAGGACTAGTTGTAGGTATATTGCTTTGGGTCAAGTGCTCAACGATGGACTTCATCGAACGTCTGGATGAGGTAGGCCTTTTATATTGTCTTGCTAGCATATTTGTTTACATAGCATACTTGAGAAGAGAGTTGATTTCTGCATTCATTTCCGTCTGTTGTGGTTTAGCCTAGCCATGGAGAGATTTTCCTCGTAACATAATTGGCGACCATAATGGGGAATCAGTGCAGAATGTAATGAGCAACCAATTTTTCTAGCTGGTTCCCCATCACTCCACTTCTGGGTTGTTTATAATGTATTTCGGCCATCACATATACTCCTCTTACCTCACACATTAGGGGGCATCTGTTATAGAAATATTTGCCTCACCCTATGCAATCTTGCACAAAAGGCCTTTTTTCCATTTCCCCATGCAGACTTATCATCCCTATTTGTAAATCCCAGAGTTAAAAATACATATTTTTCCACATGTACACATCTTTCCTACTATACAACATGCGTATACGCAGGCTGCACCACTACAACTCGCGTACATCGAGATTTGTGCCAAAAAATGTAAATTAATATCGGGTTTCCATGTCATGATAGGAGATCTATGATCCTTGGCCTTCCATATATTGGAAACATTCTGACTCAGCCCTTCAACTCCATTTGAAGGCTATAAATGGGCCAATTCCGAGCTATGGAAGAGAGAGAGAATTCAACTTTGAGAGCAAAGTTACTCTGGAGAACTTATTTACTTCATATTGAGTCTACATCCCTTTGTCCTTTAAGTCTGAACACAGTGTTCAGTCCCCAAGCTCTTCCCTTATTGATTGAGAACCTCATTGTTTCTCTTTTACGAGCTTGCCTTTGGTGGAGGCCCAGCTGGAAGGAACTTAGTTTCTCGGTTTCGAACCATGCCGACATGAAAGTCTGTAATATTTTCACTTCTGCTGATCATATATTAATAAAAATACTCTTTTCTCGTCCAATTGATATCTTGCAAATATTTGAATTATTATTCCATGGGTGTATTTGTCATGTTTATTAATGGATTATGCTACTGAATGTGCTAACATAATTTATTATCACCATATGCTTGCTTTGCTTGGTTGTTGAGGACTAGTTGCAGGTATATTGCTTTGGGTCAAGTGCTCAACGATGGACTTCATCGAACGTCTAGATGAGGTAGGCCTTTTATCTTGTCTTGCTAGTATATTTGTTTACATAGCATACTTGAGAAGAGAGTTTATTTCTGCAGTCATTTCCATCTGTTGTGGTTTACCCTAGCCATAAAGAGTTTTTCCTTGTAACAGAATTGGCGACCATACTAGGGAGTCAGTGCAGAATGTAATGAGCAACTAGTTTTTCCAGCATGTTCCCCATCACTCCACTTCTGGGTTGTTTATAATGTATTCTATCCATCATAGATACTCCTCTGACCTCACACATTAGGGGGCATCTGTTATAGCAATATTTTCCTCACCCTATGCAATCTTGCACATAAGGCCTTTTTTCCATTTCCCCATGTAGACTTACCATCCCTGTTTGTAAATCCCAGAGTTAAAAATACATATTTTCCCACATGTACGCATCTTGCCTACTATACAACATGTGTATACATAGGCTGTACCACTACATCCCATGTACATCGATATTTGTGCCAAAAAATGAAAATTAATGTCGGGTTTCCATGTCACAACAGGAGATCTATGATCCTTGGCCTTCCATATACTGGAAACATTTTGACTCATCCCTTCAGTTCCATTTGAAGGCTATAAATGGGCCAATTCCGAGCTATGGAAGAGAGAGAGAATTCAACTTTGAGAGCAAAGTTACTCTAGAGAAATTATTTACTTCATATTGAGTTTGCATCCCTTTTTCCTCTAAGTCTGAACACAATGTTCAACCCCCAAGCTCTTCCCTTATTGATTGAGAACCTCATTGTTTCTATTTTATGGGCTTGCCTTTGGTGTAGGATTGAAGTGGTGGAGGCCCAACTGGAAGGAACTTAGTTTCTCGGTTCTGAACCGTGCCGACACAAAAGTCTATAACATTTTCACTTTTGCTGATCATATATTAATAGAAATACTCGTTTCCCGTCCAATTGATATATTGCAAATATTTGAATTATTATTCCATGGGCGTATTTGTCATTTTTATTAATGGATTATGCTATTGAATGTGCTAACATCATTTATTATCACCATATGCTTGCTTTTCTTGGTTGTTGAGGACTAGTTGCAGGCATATTGCTTTGGGTCAAGTGCTCAACAATGGAATTCATCGAACGTCTGGATGAGGTAGGCCTTTTATCTTGTCTTGCTAGCATATTTGTTTACATAGCATACTTGATAAGAGAGTTGATTTCTGCAGTCATTTCCGTCTGTTGTGGTTTACCCTAGCCATAGAGAGATTTTCCTCGTAACACCTCCCTGGTGGCTTTGCGCTTCGTCCTTGGTATTTGACTTGGTGTTGTGACTAACTTGTGTTGTGTTGTTGTTTGATGCTTTGCTCAATAGCTCATGGACTTGGCTTGAATACTTGATAGATTGAGGTTTGACTTAGAGATTGGGCCTTTGGGCCCAATATTTTTGCAAAATGAAACAATAACCTTGCATAAGCCCCAGAGCCAATTTTGGCTATTTGTCATTATGAAAAGAGCAAAACCTTAGGACTGTTACAGAATGAAAAATGCATTAGAAGCGCTACAAAATCACCCATAAATTGACGTAAAAGTTATATGGTGATAACACTTGCTCCAATGGGGATGGTGTCCTCCTTGTGAGGTGCGAAAGAACACGTAGACCTTGTGTCTGATCCATTGCTACTCCCAAATTTTCATACCCTGCAACTTGTTCAAACTTCTCCATGACCAACTCACTGAAAATAAAAAGTGTAAATTGAAATCCAATCTGTACACTAAAATCTAAAAACACTTCCACAAATTGAAATCTAAAGTTGAAAAATGAAAACTGCTGAAAAAGATTGTTACAAGGGAAAAACTCTCTATGGCCAAAGGTAAACCACAAAAGACAGGTATGACTGCAGAAATCAACTCAATTCCAACATATGCTATATAAACTAATGTGAAATATAATAAAGAGGCCTACCTCGATCCAACGTTTGATGATGTTCCACCATTGAGCACTTTGACCCAAAGCCTTATACCTGCAAGAAGTTCTCAACAAACGAGCTGAGCAAGTATAAAATGATAATATATAAGAGGTTAGCACATCAAATAGCATAATCCATTAATAAACATTACAAACATGCCCATGGATAATAATCATATATTTTCAAGATATCAATAGGACGGGAAAGGAGTATTTCTATCAATAATTGATCAGCAGAAGTGACAACGATACAGACTTCTATGTCGGCACGGTTCGAAACCAAGAAACCAAGTTCCTTCCAACTGGGTCTCCACCACTTCAATCCTCCACCAAAGGCAAGCTCATAGGAAAGAGGCAATGAGGTCCTCTCAACAATAGGGAAATAGCTTGGGGGTTGAACACTGTGTTCAGACTTGAGGGACAGAGGGATGCAAACTTAATATGAAGTAATTTCTCCAGAGTAACTTTGCTCTCAAAGTTGAATTCTTTCTCCTCCTTTTCCATAGCTCGAAATTGTGCTCTTATAGTCTTCATAATGCAACTGAAAGGTCGAGTCAGAATGTTTCCAATATATGGAGGGCCAAGGATCAAAGATCTTCTATTGTGACATGAAAACTTGACCTTATTTTTTATTTCTAGCACAAATCTCGATGTATGTGGGCTGTAGTGGAGCAGCTAGTGTATACACATCTTGTATAACTGATAGGGAGCGTATATGTGGAAAAATGTATATTTTTAGCTCTATATGTTAGAAAAACGGGACCGCGGAGCAATAAAATAAACAAATGCAGAAACAAAACACAGAAGACACACAATACAAGAGAGACACATATTTATGTGGTTCACCCAGTGTGGGCTACGTTCACAAGAGAAATTGCTAGGTCCTTCCTTTATTATTATCCAACAAATGAAGGGATACAACCTACAACAAAACCCACTGTAACTTACTCTTCTTTCTCTCATAGTCTCCTCTCTCAGAATACAATATTCACCCTCATCCATAGCCGTAATACATTTCCCTCATAAAAGAGGGTTGCCTTCTAGGGAAAAAAACCCTAACATAATCTCTACCGTTAGATCTGCGACCTTAGCAGGGCTACGTTCACAAGAGAAATTGCTAGGTCCTTTCCTTATTATTATCCACAAAATGAAGGGACACAACCTAAAACACAACCCACCGTGAACTTTACCTTCTTTCTCTCATATAGTCTCCTCTCTCTAATACATAATATTCCACCTCATCCATAGTCAGAATACATTTCCCAAAAGAGGGTTGCCTTCTAAGAAAAAAAAAAACCCTAACATAATCTCATCATAGATCCGCTAATCTTTATAATGAAACGGTGTCCATATTTACAATGAAATTACAATATACTTTTACAGACAAAGATGGGCTTCTACTGGTCTACCGGGGCCCACTTGCCTGTAACCCCCAAGTAGAGGGGGTACCTCCAGACTCCCCCGCTGCGGAAGAGTGTACATACTTTCTAGGGTGTAAATACTTCATGGGGTATAAACATCTGATAAGTAAAGGGACCTCCTCAATCCTAAGATACGCTCCACAACCAACAATATCCCACTTTGAGACTAATCACAACAACTCCACAGTTGTTGTAACTGTTGGACTATACTCCACCTTAAACCTAGAAAAAATTTCATCTTCATCTTCATTCTTGAAGACCAACTAAAAAATGAGCAGGAACTCATTTTATCCCTAGTTACTACCTTTGTTACCAAGTTCGCATGATTCTGGCTAATATGTATCTTTTTTAATTTCAATTGTCCATCTTCCACTAAGTGTGATCGTATGAAGTGGTACCCCTCAACCTGTATATGCTTAGTCTTCTAATGGTGTCAGCTCTTTGTAAGGTGAATGTCACTCTGACTGTCACAAGACAACTTGTTGTTCTCCAGCTTCTTTCCCAATTCCTCCATAAACCTTATAACCAAATCATCTCTTTTACTAGCCTTTGTAGCAGCTAGAACATACCGTCATTGCTGTTGAGTGAAACAACCTTTTGTAGTTTCTAACCAAGCTAATGTTGTTCCACCTATAGTAAAACATACTCGTGGTGCTCCTCTTGCTGCCTTTATCACTCCGCCATATCTCAATCAATATATCCTTGTAGAAAAGTGTTTCAACCTCCAAAACACAATGCATGTAGTAAGCATTCTCAAATACCTGAGAATCAATTTTACTTCCTCCCAATGTTCTTTACCTCGATTGTCCATATACCTGCTCACAACTCCCACCGTGATGTGTACATATTTGTCTTGTGTAAACCATTGCATACATCACGCTACCAAATGAATATGGGAACTCGGATGGCCTTAACTCCTGTGTCTTAGCACACATTTCCTTAGTTAATTTCAATTGGCTGGCCAAAGGTGTACTAACTGTTTGTACCCCTCAAGATTCTAAACCTCCCAACACCTTTTCTGTGTACTCACCGTGAGACAATGCCAATTTATGTATTTTTCCCTGCCTCTTGTTATTCTCTATACCAAGGATTTTCTTTTTGCAACACCTAGTCCTTCATCGCAAATGAATTGGATAATTTCTCTTGAGCACATTTATATCCTACATATTAGGACTCCGCAGAACAAGTATCATGTCATCTACATACAATAGCAAGATAATAAAGCTTCCATTTTCTAGCTTTTAAAATAAACATGAAGTGGGTCGTAATGACATCTTACTATAACCCTCGCTCTCATTATAAACCCGCTAAACTTCAAATACTAATGTACTTGGTGCTTGTTTTAAACCATATCAAGTTTTCTTCAACTTGCATACCAAATTCTCCTTCCCTTTGACCTCATACCCCCCGTGGTCAGCCGCCGTGATATAAATCTCTTCCTCCAAATCCCCATGGAGAAAGTTTTTTTACATCTAACTGCTCAAGATGCAAATCTTCTAACGCTACAAGACTTAAAAATAGTTCTAATTGAAGTCATTTTAACAATCAGAGAAAATATTTCATCAAAATCTATACCTTTCTTTGTGCAAAACCCTTTTACAACAAGTCTAGCCTTGTACCGCTTTTCTCCTCCATCTTCTTTCCTTCAACTTGTAAACCCATTTATTTTGCAATGCTCTTTTCCCCGCAGTCAACTGAACCAAGTCCCAAGTTTGGCTATTTTCTAAGGAATCCATTTCCTCTTTCATGCCTTGCTCCCACTTTCTATTTTTGGTGTCTAATTGCATTGCCTCTTCATAACATTCTCGTTCACCGTAATCACCAACAATAAATAATATAATGAAGGAGAGTATCATTCGGGGGGTATACTTAGCCTGGTAGATTTTCTAACTACACTTTTAGGATTTTGAGGTACATGTTTTTCTTGTTGTTGTACATTTGATTTTCAAGTTCCTTTGTAATTTTCGATCCTTATCAAGCAATCGTATTCTTGTTTTTGTTTCCTATTTCTCTTTCCCCGCGAATCGCATCTTTGCGGCATGACCTTCTCATTGAATATGACATCTCTACTCCTAATGATTTTTTTTTGATTTTCATAATCCCATGTTTATAACCAAAATCATACCATGTCCAATAAAGGTACATTTCTTGATTTTGCCTCAAGCTTGCTCCTATTTTCTTTATCAATAAGGGAAAATGCTTCACAACCAAATTTTGTAAAAGAATAGCTTACCTTTTTTCCGGTCTATTCCTCCTCGAATTCTACCATCGAAAGAGCTTGAAGGTCCTATGTTTCATTTTAAGTAAACAATAGTATCTATAACATCTACCTTTAATCAGAAGGGACAAACCAACATGTAACTTCATACCCTTGCACCTAAGATTGTCCCTGCTTCATCCCAAGCCCTGACACACCATTTTCTTTGTGGTGTTCTTGGAATTTGCTCTCTCTATGAATCGTATGGTATGAACAATAATCATCAAAATCCTTGCCTAGTGATTCACCTCCATTATTCGATCCTCACACTTAAACCTTTTCCCCGCCTCTTACTCTCAACTAAAGCTTCCATTTCTTTAAAAGTATCAAAACATCATATTTTTGTCGAATGCAATAAACCCAAGTTTAGCTGCATCATCAATAAAAGTAACATAATAATGAGAGCTTTACAAGAGATGATAATTCGAAAGTTGGTCCTCATACATCTGTGATGCACAAGCCCTAATTTTCATTCTTCTTTTCTTTTCCAACTCGGATAAATCTGACTCTCTTATGTTTTTCCATAAATAATAATGTCAATGTGGTTCAAATCAATTTATTTAAGATCCGGTACCATCCTTTGCACATCCATTCCCACCATGTCCCAACACAGTCTTGTTCCCAGAAATGATAGAAGAGTCGGTGATACCAATACATAGATACAATAAAATTCACCTACTTTATCTCCTTTCGCTATCACCAATGATCCTTTGGATGACCTTCCACGCTCTATTCAGAATATGGATATACAACCTCACTTGCCAACTTCCCCTTGAAATCATATTTTTGCTTAAATCTATAACATGTTTTACCTCTTTCAACAACCATTGGTTTCCCATTTCATTTCTTTATTTTTACCTTTCCCATTCAAACAATTTTGCATGGTTTATTATCACCCAAAATGAACCTGTCCAAAATAACCTCAACATAATCTAGAAAAACAGCCTATGGGTGTGGCATGAAATGAAGTTCTCGGACCTACTCTCACCCAAGAATCGTGGCCATTATCTATGTAAAGAATCAAAGCATCTTGTAACACATCACCTCAAGCATTTTCTTCCCCGATTTCTTTCCTCGCCGGCCCATCATCTCGTTTCTTTGAGCTCCTCAAGTACTTTCTCTCGATGTCCTTTCTTCCCACAATTCCAACACTCTATCTTTCCAAGTCGATTTTGGATCTCTCCCTTCCTAGAATTTCCATGGTTTCCAGCCCTTCTCCTCTATCCTTTGTCTTCCCTATTCTCCATGTTCAACGATTTCCCCGCCACGTTCCACCGCTTTTCCGTCGTATTTTCTCACTAAGGATAACACTAACAACATCATCAACTTTTAAAATATTTGAACTAGGATACAGAATTACTCATACCCATGACCAAGCCATTCCAAATTTCCGCAATGAGCACAAGATTAGAAGAGCCCCAACCTCATCATCAAAGTCCACTTTACAAAACTTAGTCGATAGTAACCCATTAAATTCATTTAAATGACCGCAGCCAGACCCACCTTCGACATCTTCATATTAAATTACCTCTTCATTAGAAATGCTCATTCGATGTCGGTGGGTTTTTCATACAATTTGGCCAACGCATCCATCAAACTCTTCGCTATTCTTTTCTTTCAAATATTGAAAGCCACCGACGCCGCCAGCCTCGGGCCATATTCCTAGAGCCTTCAAGCCAAGAATTCTATTCCTTCGTCCTTCATACGAATTCTTTGTTACTCCACTCTAATGGTAGGAATAGATCCTTCTCGATATAAATAGTCTTCCATCTCAGATCTTCCATAACTCGTAGTTTTGGCCATTAAATTTCTCGAATTCTAAACTTTCCATCTTCCTACATTGCTCCCACTGAACTAGGAACCCTCTTTTCCAACGAGTTACCTTACACTCGCTGATACCAGCTTGTTAGAAAAATGATCATGAGAAATAAAATAAACAAATGCGTAAACAAACACGTATTAATAATACCAATACAAGAGACACTGTATTTACGCATTCACCCAAGGTGGGCTACGGCCCACCGTGAGAAATTGCCGTCCTTCCTTTTATTATTATCCAACAAATGAAGGGATACAAATCACGCTAGAAACCACTGTGAATCCTCCTCTTCTTTCTCTCATAGTCTCCTCTCTCTCTAATACAATATTCACCCTCATCCATAGCTCGTAATACATTTCCTCATAAAAGAGGGTTTCCTTCTAGGGAAAAAAAAAACCCTAACATAATCTTCTACCAAGGATTCCTAATCTTTATAATTGAACGCAGGTCCAGATTTACAATGAAATCACAATATACTTTACAAGGAAAGCACGGGCTTTCCTCAACTCCCCATCGGGCCTTTTTCCGCACTTCTGCACGGGATGGACTCCTCAAGGGGTACCCTCCGCGACTGGGTGGGAAGAGTGTACATACTTCCTGGGGTGTAAATACTTCATGGGGTATAAACACGGCTGAAAGCAAGGACCTCTGAATCAGGAAGATAATCAGGCTCCACAACCAACACTAGATTCATCAAAAAGGGATGATAAGTCTACATAGGGAAATGGAAAAGGTCCTATGTGCAAGATAGCAATGGTGAGGCAAATCTTGCTATAAAAGATGCCCCCTAATGTGTGAGATCAGAGGAGTATCTGTGATGGCCGAAATACATTATAAATAACCCATAAGTGGAGTGGTAGAGAACCAACTGGACGAACTCAATTACTCATTACATTATGTACTGAATTTGCATACATGGCTACCAAGAATACGATGCAGATCCATGTGGAAAATATACCAAACAAGTGTTCATGGCCATGAATAGGAAAATACAAATGCGGTTACATGCCAAAAGTTTTCATAGTCACGAACAAGGCCCAGTGAAACCAGTCTCAAAATCAATCTGAAGATATATGTACACCACAGAGTACAATATAATCTCCCACGATCACTGAAGTCAAATAGGTATTGGTCCAATGAAGGGGAAGCAACAACTTAGGAAAGATGCAGACATATAGTGATGTCTTCAAGTCTTCTACATTATCCACCAAAGGTGCAAGTCTACATAATGTGAATAAAAGAGTTGATGTCGAACATGATGAGACATCATTTGATTACTAGTCATTGAGGTATACCGTTAACAAATGCGAGACAACCTACCAATAATGAAAGTAGGTATCAAGGCACTGAGTACATTTCTACAAGTGTGAATAAAGGAGTTGGTGTCGAACGCTTGAGAAATCCATTGATTAGGAGACATTTATGTATTCCCATCTGTCAATGGCAAGAGAGCCTGCCAATAATGACTGCAAGCATCAAGTTACTCATAAAACTCTAGGTCCCATATCCAGAATAAATGAGCTGAAGTTGATGGAAAGAGACCTGCTAAAAGGAGAGCATTGAGGCATCTCTCATCAGTCAACACACACAACAAAGAAAGAGCTTCATTATTTGGTGGAGATCAGATGAAGAACATGTTCACGAACCAATGACCCTGTGTGTCTTTCGTGTGTGCCAAATACAAGCGATACACGAAAAAGACCCTCTGAATAGCAGCCAATGATGAAAAACTGCTGACAAAGGGAGGAAACCACCAATAAGGCTAATGGCATCCAAGACACTACACTAATCCCAAAGTGTGAATAGATGTCTTTCCATCGAACACAAGGGAAACCACCAAGTCAACGACCAATGATGAAGTGTTGATTGTTGGCTTCAAGGTGACCTACCAATGATGAAAGTAGGGCTAGGGTGCATGATAAGACCAATGTATCATGTGATTCTGAGACAAACTGAGGGTATGGATGACATGCAAAGTCAATATTTCTGAGGAGTGACCGACACAGGTTGATAGACTTCCTTTGAACAAGAGCATGAGACATATGGTGGAATTCGATAGCATAGACTCAATGACGTGACAATTAGATGTAGGAGGCATCAATAACATTCTCTATAGAGACTGGAGGAGTAACCAATCGGTAGAGAAAAATATGTAGCGAGATCAGCTTCCTAAGGCCATGCTAAACCCAAAATTATGATGACATAAGGACTCAATAAATTTGTGCTCTGTTCAAAGGTGACACGACTGCTGCCAATTACAATATAGTACTCCCTTCTTGCCCGTATTTTTTTGTTTTTTCATAACAAATGAATGTTATGATACATAGGAGGGAACAAGTGTCGCAAGTAAGAAAAACTAGTTCCAACAGTGGAACATACCTATGATTAATGAAAGTAAATGCATGCGGGAGATGGACACTCAGGGTGATGTTCCCTCCAGGGTATAGGGTGTCAAATTGCAAAGGATATAAACAAGGCTCTGCTTGGTTGAAGATGCAAACTACTTAGGCAACGATTTATAACGCAAAGCGAGAACCGGCTAAAGGCTCAATACTGCAAGCAAGGGCATGAGATGCAATCACAACTTAATGCCAAAAAATGTCCTTTTTTATATCTTTTAGTCTACTTGGTGTGAAAAAGGGGTAAACTTGTGCCAAATATACGTCTTTTCAAATCCAATTTATGAGTGTGAAAAATACAAGTTCACTCGACAATCTTTTCTATTTTTGATAGTGAGTCGGAAAAGAGCTTAACTAAGACTCATGACCTTTCAAGTCCAACTTTAATGAGTGTGAAAGGGACAAATCACTCGACGATCTTTTCAGTTTTTAGATGAGTTGGAAAAGAGCTTAACTAAGACTCATTTTTTGGGAGTCCGCGGGTAATAAGGCTGCATGTGCATGAATGAGAAATGAGGCTCTTCATAAAGTCATGTATTGAATTGTAATGGACTCCCGGTCCTAAGGAAAAAACTCGGCAGGGGCACCAAATGACAAAAGAGGTTCTAACTAGGGTACCCATGTTTGGTAAGTCTCTTCCATTTATTAATGACATTATTAATAGCAGATGGAGGGTTATGCGTCGCAATAAATGGGTTTGTACCTAAGGCGTAAAAAGCGGTAGTCGAAGGATAATGCAAAAATGCATGATGGAGTAGATATCTATCCTATATGCTAGGTTATGAATACACCTACCCGAGGAGAGGAACGACCAACTATGGCATTGAAATTCACAATAAAATTAAGTCAAAACTGCAAAAACCAGCTTAAAACCATTCTTGAATTAGTTTGTTAGGCGAAACAATAGCGTAAAACTATATCAAGTGGGTAAAAATAGCTTATAAATAGTAATCAAATCACAATTTACTGTATCATTTTGATTTTTACCTAAACAGTGCAATTTGGACTAAAATACCTCCAAGATTCAAACGACGATTGTGGGAGCGATAGGCAACGAAATCATGAACTGTCTGGATCAGGTAACTCTTCATCCCGTCTTCTTCAAATTCAGTGGTTTAAATTTTTGGAATAGTTTCTATTTTTTTAGTTTTTGAGGGCGCAATTTAGGGTTTTCGGTATACGCATGTTTCTTTGTATATGTCACATATACGACTAGGTATACGCCCTTGTGTGAACCACAGGGGGCGTATATCAGGCCCTACCCGCGACTATTTGTAAATAAACTGCGTATACGTATGCAAATGGAAAAAAAAAAGGGTTTCTAACTCAAAAATGATTTGTTTTTTGCAGGATGGTGTTGGAATGGAGAGTGCGAGAGCATGAGGAGGTAGATGCAATAGTGGATCGAGATCCAGTGGCTCAAGAGGCTCTAAAAATATGTGGTTTGTATAAGTTTTGGGCTCTCAAAGGAATGAGGGCCCAAGTGAGGTTGTTGGAGATGCTGGTGGGCTATTGGGATCCTGATAGAGAGAGATTTATCCTTGATGGAAAACCATTAAGGATCAAAGTAGAGGACATCTATTTCTTGACTGGACTTTCATGTTGAGGAGAGGTTGTCGACCTCAAGTTACGAGGGGCAAGGAGTTGGATGAAGGTCAAGGAGTACATCGAGGCCCACTGTGTTTCAGGGAATCCCATGGTGGGAAGTCAAATCCCCATCCAGACTATAGGTAACCTCAGTCTGGATATTATTGTGCTCATGCTTACCAGTATCATAGGATTGACCTCGCTGCATCAAGCATCGAGACCACTTATGTTTTACTCATTGGAGTGTGCGAGGCCCACTGTCTATGATTGGTGTACCTCACTGCTGACCAATATTGAAGGTCAGTTGACAGAGTGAAAGTAGGGGGTAAGCGAAACTTTGGGTTTGCCTCTATCCTTTGCAGCTTCTTTTTCAAGCGGGTTCCAGGTCTGGGACCCAGAGTGGAGATCCTTCCTGGAGGACCACATGATCCGGCCATGGCGTGGTGGATTGAGGTCATGAGATGATAGGGGGGAGGTAGGGTGGTGACACCCTACAATGATGATTTTTTCTTCTGGTGGCAGAGACAAATAATTGCTCTGGATGATTATCCCTATGTGGGGATCGATTTCATAGGGGACCTAGATATGCCACTTCCACTAGGAGCTGCCTACGACGCCATAGGTAAAAGTTTTTACATATTTAATTTTTTTGTATTTTTGTATTTAAGGAAACAAAAATATTTTTGGATGGTGTTTGAATATTAACTAGATACTTGTGTGACTACAAATGTGGGTCTGCAACAGCTAGAGGGATTCCTATGCCATAGATGGAGGCACCGGGGAGATGAGGCAGTGGGAGGAGAAGTAGAGAGAGTCCTACAGAACGTGCAGGGAAACCTGTCTCATCTGACACAGAGGATTCCTATGGTTCAGGTAGAGGATCTACCTGAAGCCATGCAACGATAGGTTGTTGGTGTACCTAGAGCATGAGTACGACTCTTCTGGTGTCCCGAAACGCCATGGTTTGATATCATGAGACACATCCAGCGCCACAGGCGTAGATGTTATGGGATATGTATATCGGTTGTATATGTATTTTGAGGGTTTTATCCCCAATTTTGTAATATAAACACCATATTTTTTTTAAATATATAAAAAGGGATCTTCGGCTTTACTCATATATTACAATGTGTACATTGATTTAATGGTTTTCTTTACTTTATTAATGTGACAAATGGAAATCTAAAACATAATTAGCGTAGGCATCAGATATATGATTAGAACTTCTAAGGATGTGAAAATATGTAATAAAATCAAATTGTTATTCTAAAATACGTACCCGTAGGAATAGACGGAGTAATGTAGGATCACACACATGGTAACGACCATTCAACTGACATACTACTAACTGAGAATCCAGGTGAACTTCTAGAGAGTGAATACCATGTGAGATGGCATCACGCAAAAGTTCTATGACGACGCTATATTCGGCCACATTATTCATGGATGGCCCTAGGCATACGCCACTTGAAGACACCGACAGAACCTTAGGTGAGTAAATCACCTAAGCGGTGAAAGCCAAGTTCCGTGTATGCCGACTAGCTCCATCTGTGAATCCTAGGTAGACCGAAGAATCCGTTGACATCTGCCAACCAAAAGGGAAAACTCAATAAGCAAGCCAAAGAAAAAAGAAAAAAAAGGGGAAAAATATGTATATACACCAAATTTACATTAGTATACAAAGGGTTTCACCCAAGCCTAGGGCTCAAGCGTAATATCTTTTCAAGTAGAGCCCATTTCTGAGATCATCCAGTTTATTCCCTTCATAATCTTCCAACTCATAGGCTCCTTTTTCTAGAACACGTCGCATGATATAAGGACCGTGCCAAATGGGTTTAAACTTGCCTGCCCCTAGCGGTTCTTTGGCTTGGTCATACAAGAGGACCAAGTCACTCTCGGCATACAACCGGGGACAGATAGACTTGTTGTATTGAACCTTGACACGTTTCTTGTTTGCCTCGATAGCCGTAAAGGTGTCTCGACGCTGCTTGTCAAGACTCTCTAGGTGTACAAGGCGTCGCTCTAAATTTGAAGTGTCAGGTAGGAGCACGACTGCCAACTTGAGAGAAAGGATTTCGCATTCAATAGGAAGTATCGAATCCACACTGTGTACTAACTGAAAAGGGGAAAAACCGGTGGCAATCTTGACCGAGGTTCGGTATGCCCAAAGTGCAGGATATAACATGATGTGCCAATCAAAATTACTTTGGCAAACAATTTTTTGCAAAATGGTCTTGAGAGACTTGTTGACGACCTCTACTTGCCCATTTTCCAGGGGGTAATAAGGAGATGAGTGACCATGTCTAAAGCCCAACTTGGATGTTATTTCTACCATCATTTCATTCTAAAAGTGACTGCCATGATCAGTGAAAATCTCACTCGGGATACTGAATCAGACAATAATTTGGTTGAACACGAAGAAGGTTGTAGTCTTCCCATCGGATTTTATAGTAGGCATGGCTTCGGCCCACTTGGTAAAGTAGTCAAAAACTACGATAATGTGTTGATTCCCCCCATCCAAAGTTGGGTTGCAATCGATGAAATCTACCCCCCACTTGGTGAAGGGACCGACGATAATGACTGGGTGAAGAAGGGCTAGGTGTGAGCGCATTTTCCGAGTGAACACCTAGTAGGGGTGACACTTCTTAACTGCTTCAATGCAATATTTAAAGATGGTGGGCCAGAAGTAACCAGCTTGCAGGAATTTTTTGGGTTGTCGCAAGCCCGGATAGGTGACCACCACAAGCCCCTTTGTGGAAATCATTTAGGACTAACTCGACTTCTTCATGAGTTAAGCAACGACATAAGATACTATCTATTCCTTGGCAATATAAAGTGTCACCGACGATGGTATGATTTTTGGCTTCGTATCTAACACACCGTCAATCATCTCACGAGAGATGTTGAGCGAACTTCAAGGTTTGAAGATATAAAACAATGTCTCCATACTAGGGGTCAGACAATGAGACAAGGAAAATGTGTTCGTCTGCAAACAAATTGACATGGATAACATCCTCATATAATCATGGAAAATCAGATATTAAATCTGTAAAAACTAGTGATTTCTTGGACTTGGACGAAGAAAAGTTGAGATCAAATTCTTGTAAGATGACAATCCATTTATTATATTTCTCGCCTATGATATGCCTAGTGAGGACATATTGAAATTGATTGACATCCACAACCACAGTAGTCTTGTAAAGCAATATATAGTGTCATAAACATTGGACTGCATGAACGTCAACCAAAGCTATATTTTCAATGTGGGAGTAATTAAGCTCAAGACCGACTAAATTTCGACTGAGATAGTAGATGATGTGCTCATGGAGTTCATCATCCTCTTGAAATAGAACCATACCAATCGTTTCTTCAGATGCGGAAATATGCAACAAGTAATATCTACTGTAATCAGGAGATTTCAGTAGAGGGGACGATACTAAGGCTTTCTTTAGAGTGTCAAAAGACTTATGGGCTCGCTCATCCCAGATAAAAGGAGTATCTTTCTTCAATAGGCACATGAAACCCTTAGTGATATTGGCATAATTCACTATAAACCGACGAAGGAAGTTATCTTTCCCCTGTAAACCTTGCAGTTGTCTAATTGTGCGCGGGGGAGGCAATTGAAGTATTGCCTCAACCTTAAGAGGATCTACCATGATCCTGGTCTCGGAAACTAAGAATCCTTAGAGACAACCAGACTTAACGCAAGAGATGCATTTGTGAGGGTTTAACCAAATTCTATAGTAATGACATATTTCAAAAACCAGTCGAAGGTGTGTAACATGATCCACTCTCTTGTGAGAGTGAGCAGCAAGATCATCAAGGTAAGCTTCGACTATGTGCTTGAGATCGTAAAAAGAGAAAGTCATGGTGTGTTGGAAGGTCACTCGGACATTTTTCAGGCCGAAAGGAATTTTTCAGTATGCAAAAGTACCCCAAGGACTTATAAATGCCGTCTTGTATTGGTCCTTAGGTTTGATCTAGATTTGGTTATATCCTGAAAATCCGTTCATAAAAGAAAATATTTCGTAGGAAGTTATCTTTAGGACAAGCCTTGTTCAGGTCATGAAAGTTCATACACACACAGATGGTTCCTTTCTTTTTATTCACAAGAACGGGGATGGATACCCATTCGGTCAAGGGAATTGGGTAGATGAAACCAACATTAAGTAGCTTCTCTACCTCTTCCTTAATATCAGGGGCCTTCCTAGGATTAACAACTCTAAGACATTGTTGAACACGTTTAGCATCCAGATAAGTCCTAATCTCATGTTCGACAATATGAGGGTCGATGTCTGGAATCTCTTCACATGACCAAGCGAATACATCTCTAAATTCTTTGAAGAGGTTGGTGTAGATCAGAATCTCTTCTGTCGAACAATTCGCACCTATATTTATGTTCTCAATCTTGCTAGGGATACGAGAGATACCGATCAAGACGGTAGGAGAAATACTCGCCATATTTCCTTCAACATAAATATCATGTGTATCAAGTGGAACTACGGTGTGACTGACTATCTCACTTAGGGTAGACCAAAAATCATCTTGCTTGATTCTTTCAAGACTTGGGAGGAAATAAGATCGATGATGCATATCATCCCAAGGTCTCTCGGAAACATTCATGGCTTCAAGGATGGATTTGTCCGAAGGCAAAGTCTCATCCAATAAATCATGTGAACAAGATAACGAGGTGGCCCATACAGGTCTTAGAACAAGATCCTCCTCATCCATCTGTGAGGTAACAAGATCGAGATCGGCGGAAGAGTCAAGAGCAACTTGATACACAATATCCATTGTCCATAGTGGCATAGCCATTCTAGCATGCGACTGACCTTCACACGACGAAGTCAGAGAAGGTAGGGTCCATGGATCACCAAGATAGGAAGTGTGAAAAGGAATAGACCTCCCTACTGAAGCAGGCCTACTAGACATGGCATAAATGTGGTGAATCGGTGCCGAGAAGTCGAAAGTACCCATGAGGGAAGAATACATTCCGACACTGATATTCTCATTTGTCGGCTGAGAATTGTCGATCACCGTGATCGATGGTCCAACAGATTCGTTCAGACTAGAGTATGCAAAGGATAATTGGTCGACCATCATGATCTCTCCCTGATGAGGAAAATAAAGTGTGTGGAAAACAGACGATATGAAATCGACCATAGCATAGGTAAAATTGCGACCTAGTAACAAGTTATAATCGGGAGGTGCATCAACTACCTCTACTTCCACCTCTACCGTCTTCCCACCTAACTAGATCAGAAATGCGAGAAGAATACCATAAGGGTGGAAGGAATGACCGTCAAATGCAGTCAACATGTTCAATGATTTGGAAAGGGTTGGAGAACCAATAGCTTTCCAACATACCAGGGACATCACGCAAGTGGAAACACCTTCATCAACGACCGCTCGTTTGATAGTGTACTTGGAATACTCCATGTGGATTTGGAAAGCCACATGTTAGGGTTAGCGAGGCTTCACATCCGTGACATCAAACTTGATAAATTTCAAGCCACTGGGTTCTAGAGCTCCTAAAGCAGAGAGTAAGGCATTCCTCTATAATGGACACATTTGGAGGACCTCCAAAGCCGACATCGCGCAAGAGGTTTGGCCCAGATCCTCAAAAATAGAGTAGTTCTGGGCGACTCTAGAGTTAGGGTTGTGGGTAGAGCGCTTGAGTACTCCTTTCGGAATACGAGGCAGTGGCTCTGGTTTCTCGATCTGTAAGTTTGTCTCCGGGGTGGAGGAGCTTCTAGGCTAGTACTAGCTTTTGAAGAGGTATAATCTTGAGAGCGGGTGGCTATATCAATTTTTGCATCGACCATATTGATGAAAACACGATCATCATCTTGCGATGGTGGGTTTTGACTTCCACCATATGCATTTTCGGCATTCAAAGAGCTCGAGGCTAAGTGATGATTGTGTGGGAATGGCTTTGTCAGCACAGCGGATAGTAGATTTAAAAGCCTTGCAGCCTCCACAAGTTTGGGGCATAAGTGTGTAAGGTGGTCATCGGTACAAATTTTACAAGGAAACTTCACCTTACGTTTCTCTTTATTTCCCTCTCCAAAATTATCATTTTGTTTCCCATTATTATCTTTGTCCTTGGGTTTATTATTATTCTTCCCACCCTTGTGATTATTTCGACTTTTCATTTTATTCCCATCTGGTTGCTGGTCACCATTTGGGTTCTTCGATGATTGCACGGAGTGTACATCCGTCGATTGGGTGGGTTTGGAGGATCCAGATGAAACTGACCCTCCAACAGACTTCGTTTCCAAGTCTCTGGACTTTACATTGGCGGACCCTACAATGCCATTGGCATGAGGTTCGAGATTCTGTCTAGGATCGTGATTTGTTTGTGGTGCGTTTGGAAGAAGATGGTATAACATGCCAGACTAAGCATATATCAAATCAAGTTGTTGGGCTCTAAAGATAGCTTCTTCCTCGCTGAAGACCCCAGAAGTAGCAACATCCTTTGAAATAGGAGCATGCAAAGAATTTAGGAACCATTCTAGAAAAAAGGTTGTGTTAGGATATTTAGACACTTAGGAGTTAGTTAAGATCTACTTGGTCTAATATGTCATTAGGTAAAAGTGTGTTTCTTAGTGTGTTTCTTTAGTAT
>SNQJ01S0073290.1:8008-44873 GCA_010110895.2 Picea sitchensis | reverse complement strand
TTTCTTTAGTATCCATTAGTATGCATTTGTAGGTAGGAAATCTGACGGTCACGATATGTTCCCGACATAGAGTGATCTGACGCTTCATACTCTCCTCGATCTTAATGACCATTGATCTATGGCTTAACACACGATTGATCCATGATCTCTATTTAAAGAGCATGGAGGGTCATTTGCCGATGATCGATTGTGAGAAAATCTCTTGTAAAATCTCTTTGTAATCTTTTTCTTTGCATTAATAAACTTCTCCAAGTGGCCACGTTGGCTGGGGCCATGGATGTTTCCTCGTAGGGGTTTTACCACGTGAAAACATCGGTGTTTTGATCTTTGATCTGGTTATGTGAGTGGTTACTGAAGGTGTTCGTCCTCTGTTGGAATACATGTGTTGTCAAACAGGTCGGGGGTATAGGAGTCTTAACCAACCGCCTTCGCCTACGCCATTCCTAGATATGGTCCAAGATATGAGTGTCGGTACCCTGGCGTAAATTCGACAAAAGTTCAAGGCCAACATCATAACAAATGGGCAATTGAAAGTGGTTGAGAAAGGCTAGCACCAACTGATGAAAAGACCCATATGTCCCCCTAGGTAGCTCAGTGTACCATTGTGACGCGACTCCAATGAGAGTGCACTGAAATAATCGTAATCTAATAGAATCATGATTCAGAGAATTCGATGAGCACCAAAGGTGAAAAGTAGTGATGTGGTCACCAAGGTCCTCACCATTCTTACCTTCAAAATTTGGAATGTCCAACGAAAGTTTGGTAGGGGTAGGGGGCCATTTGGGATCATGAATCACTAGGTCATTCATTAGTTTAGACAAATATGTCAAATTAAGCCTGGCCAGAAAGGGAATAAGGGGTTGCGACACCTGGCCCCATCCTACCGCGAAAGATTGTGTGTTAGGAACTACTTTCCATCCAGGATTCTGGTATGGACCAAAACCTTGTCCGGGATTAAAATACCCTCCTCCGGGATGATTCATAAAATATGGATTGGGAATCATTCCGCTAGGAATGTTCTGATAAGTGTTATGAAAATTTCCCCCAGTTGGATTAGATCCAATCTGAGGGTTGTTAAAATTTCCCCCAACTGGATTAGATCAAGGTTGGGAAGTACCCAAAGTGTAAGACTGACCTCCTCCAGGTGGGAACCCAGATGATTGAAGTGGATTCGTTATGCCAAAATTATTGGTCGGAATCGGCACCGAGGGGATAGGGATATATGGCAAAGCTTATCCGTCGGTTGGGTTGTTCCATCCAACTGTAGAAGGATTAGACTCGAGGTTAAGAATAGGAACACTTCCCACATTAGGATTCGCTTAGGGAATATGAGAACCACTAAACGAGAAAGGAGTGTAAGGAGGTGTAGTGCCCCCAATTCCAAAGCTAGTGTTAGGGCCAACAGCTGGGATGGCAGTCGAAAAATGCGAAGTGAAGTTAGGCATACCATAAGAAAATGGACTAGAATCCATAGGGATGGTTTGAACATTGTAACTCGGCGAGTGACCAAAACCCCCAAAAGGGTTTGATGCAAGAGATGAAGAATTAACTACAGGCCGATCCATAGTACCAGTATAAGCCTCCGGCACTACAACTGTAGTGGCTACAGGTGTTGAAGGGGTTCCATTAATTATAGTGGGTATGGGAGTTGAAGAACTACCAGTGTTCTGAAGACTAGACTCGATACTCATCCTTGTGGAACCACAAGTTTGAAAAGTGGATGTGTGTGTACCACTCCTGATAACTCTACGCCTTTTAGAAGGCAAGAACTCGAAAACCAGTGGTAACTGTAACAATCGACGGGACCTGCGAGGAAGCTGGTTCAACTCCACGACGAATTATGAGTCTCCAACGAAGAAAAATATATCCTAAGGCCAAATACTAGTCAAAGAGCATACCAAAATTCAAACGACCAATATGCATGAAAACGGGCTAAAGTGACTGAGTGGCCTCCCTCGCTAAAGAATGTATGTCTCATCCAAGAGGGACCTGAGACTCCCCACTAAAGTTTAGAGGTAACATAATCAGTTATAAGGGCCCTCATAGGCTTAACAACCAGTCAGTTTGATCCCCCCGGAGAGGTAATCCTCCATAAAGGCTGTGTGTTGTCCGACCTCTATCTGACTCAGGATACAAGTAGAATAACCCCTGCAAGTAACCTATGAGATACCTAAGTCAAGCAACTAATCAACCACTGTATAACCGATGGACAGGAAAGAAGTCGTAAGTCCGGATCACCATATGGGCAAGGTAGAAAAGCCCAAAACCTTGAAAGCACCGCCTCTCACAGAGGTATGGGTACTAGCAGGATCCCCAAATACGAATAAATCCACAGAAATATCTCTGACGTTAGGTGAGTATCCAAGGGTTATCCCTTCAACTAACTTTGCGTGACCTCGTGATTAACTTCAGTGTGAGCGGAGCCTCCTGATATTACCAATTATACAATGGACTTCTCAACTCCCTGTCTTAGACACATATATTGATTTAATTGCCTTGGAGAAGTTTACTCACAAAATCCTATTCCAAGGCACTAAATCCTAGGCTAGTTTGTGGACCCTAAAAATAAAATCGTGACTAATAAATTTTAGTTTAAAGTGTAAATTTTATTGGTCGTGGTTACTCAAAAAGGTATGGAAGTGAAACTCATGGTGTTGTGACTCTACAATAAAATAAATATGGTTATAATGCAAAGTCTATCTTTAACTTTTTAATGAATGATATGCTAATAAGAACAATGCAGTCTTCAATTTCAACTCTGTGATTCAGAAGTAAAATGTAATCTTTCACTAAATGTGCTAAGCTAATGATAAATATTCCAGGACAAAAATGCCAACCAATGCAAAATGCCTATTTTTTTTTTCTGTATTTTCAATATACTAAAAAGAAAATGCACGGACTGATGAGAAACCTGATATATAAATTCTACTGTGTATAAAAACAATAACTCAAGTAGAATACCAAGCAACCACGCAAACAGTCCAGAGAACAAGGAAAAACAAAAAATGGAAAACAAAGAGAAAGACTCCGCCCAAAAATTCAACTCCAAACAGGTTTCCTTTCATCCCAGATGATCTCAACAGACACTACAAAGACCTAAGAAGGCTCAACAATCTTCAAATCCCACCCAGTAGTCACTAAACCAAGCAAACAAGCAAGGGAAAGTGGTATATGCGACTGTTCAAGAGAACAAAGCGTATATATGCTTCTTGCAGTGAGACAACAAGCATGTATATGCGACTGTCAAGGCAAAAAGGGCGTATATGCTTTAAAACAAGGCCAGGCAAGGGAAAAAGGTTGAAAACTCAGACTCAAAGTGAATAGAACCTGTCAAGCAATGATACGACAAGAAACACAAAGGAAAAAGAGCAATGTAAGAAGAAAAAGTACTTCAACCCTTAGAAGGAAGACCTCTCCCCAGTGGAGTCATCATTTCTGTTACAAGGGAAAAACTCTCTATGGCCAAGGGTAAACCACAACAAACAGGTATGACTACAGAAATCAACTCAATTCCAACATATGCTATATAAACTAATGTGCAATATAAGAAAGAGGCCTACCTCGATCTAACGTTTGATGATGTTCCACCGTTGATCACTTTGACCCAAAGCCTTATACCTGCAAGAAGTTCTCAACAATAAGCCGAGCAAGTATACAGTGATAATATATAAGAGGTTAGCACATCAGATAGAATAATCCATTAATAAACATTAAAAACACACCCATCGATAATAATCATATATTTGCAAGATATCAATAGGACGGGAAAGGAGTATTTCTATTAATAATTGATCAGCAGAAGTGACAACGATACAGGCTTCCATGTCGGAACGGTTCGAAACCAAGAAACCAAGTTCCTTCCAATTGGGTCTCCACCACTTCAATCCTCCACCAAAGGCAAGCTCATAGGTAAGAGGCAATGAGGTCCTCTCAACAATAAGGAAAGAGCTTGGGGGTTGAACACTGTGTTCAGACTTGAGGGACAAAGGGATGCAGACTCAATATGAATTAATTTCTCCAGAGTAACTTTGCTCTCAAAGTTGAATGCTTTCTCCTCCTTTTCCATAGCTCGAAATTGTGCTCTTATAGACTTCAGAATGCAACTGAAGGGCCGATTCAGAATGTTTCCAGTATATGGAATGCCAAGGATCAGAGATATTTTGTCATGACATGGAAACCCGACCTCATTTTCTATTTTCTGGCACAAATCTTGATGTACGCGGGTTGTAGTGGAGCAACCAGCGTATATGCATCTTGTATAACTGATAGGGAGCATATATGTGGAAAAATGTATATTTTTAACTCTGAATTCTAAAAAAGGGATGATAAGTCTGTATAGGGAAATGAAAAAAGGCCCTCTGTGCAAGATAGAAATGGTGAGGAAAATCTTGCTATAACAAAGATGCTCAAGATACTGAACTTATTCAAATTTCTACCTACACTAAGGTAATCTTTGAACTATTTGATTAGGTGAAATAAAAAATCTAGTGCCTCCATATAAGCTCTTTGTCAACTATTCCACCTCCTTTCTTACACTCCTTCAGAGGAAAAATGAGAAGCTCACTTAACAACAACTCCAATAAAAACTTGCAAACAGATTCAACTTTGACAAAATTCAAAAACTTAGGCCCACTTGCTGACTACAAAAACACTGCAAAAATATCATCAAAATAATACAAACTGATGTCCAAACATTGCTCAAGATTGTCACTCTGATGTGTGACCCATCGAACTGCATTTTTACCTTCATCTAACTGATAGTTGTCATGAAAGGACTGAAAATATTCATAATACTTTTGCAATGAAACCCCTATTGGACAAGACAATGGTGCTGGCTACAAAACTAAGTTCTCATCTTCCTTGTTTTCAGGCTCACAGTTAGTCAAAAGATGAAATATTTGACTTCATAAACTATCCAAATAACATGCTATAGGGTCGTGAAAATTTTGAGAAAGATACTTCAACACTAAAGGAATATCACTTTGTTCCGATAAACTGGTGTGATTTTGGATCCATTCAGATTCTCTTCTTTCATTCATGCTTTTAAATTTTTCCTTAAGGAACTTAAAGGAAGAAAAATATAATGGCGCATAATTACCTTCAACCAGTTCACTATTCTTTTAATATTCTTCAGCACAACTTTAATGTTCAGGTTGAATACTTTCCTTAAGCTGCTAAAATTGAACATTTTCTAACTGAGAACATGCAACTGCTTGTTATAGTAAATAAACACCATAATTGAGAACATAATCGTCATCGTATTCATCATACCCAGACAAATTAGAAATCTCTACAATGCCTTCTAACAGAAATATTTGGACAACAGATTGCTCCTCAACAGGCTGATCTACAAATTCACTTACATGACTATCTACAAGTGCATACATAAAACGCTCATTTTCTTGCTCATGATGACATGGATCCAAATTCAAATCAACATCAAAACAATTTGGTTCAACAACTTCTTCTTGAATAGGTGAAATATATTCTTCTGCAAAAGCGTTAACATTAAAAACTTCAAGAAAATGCATGATGTTATTAATCCTATGCTCAAAATTCAAAACTGTTGCTTTTTGTTCCTGTCCAGTCTCATATTATTCAACATTCAATTCCTCATCCTCAAACTGCTTAGATAAGTTATCACAAGGTTTCTAAATTGTCTTCAACCTCATGAGCATTATTAAACATCTGCTGCAAGGTCTTAGATCTTCTTTCCATCAAAAGAAAAAATAGATCTGGATGAAAGGTTGTTTCATAATTTTGCATTCCAACAACTTCAGGGGGGTGGACTTGTTTGGGCACATTGTAATAAAAACTAAAAAACCTTCTGCTGAAAATAGCAACCGTTTCATCCTTATGTCTTTTCATGGCGTGAAAATCTGCAACATACTGGTCCCGAGAACTTCTTTGACCCCAGAACTTCAGAAAACCATCCTTCAAGTCATCCCATGAGCTGATTGATTCAGGCTGCAAATTCCTAAACCATTCATTGACATCTGCTTGCAATGATTGAGAAAAGGTTCTCAAACAAACATCAACATGTTCAACTTCGAAAAGGTCAAGAAAATTCTCAAAACCTTGAATGTGCTTTTCAAGTCCTCCATCAAACATAGGTAGGTATTTATAGTGTTTCAAAGGAAAATCATGAAGAATAAGAGGTAATTTAAGAGGTATGTATCTCTCTGGTATCTTAGAAGGTATAAGACTTGATACAGGAGGAATAATATTAACCTTGGATTCATGAAGTTCAAAAGACTAAATATGGTCATCATATGATTCGAGAGAAAGATCTTGTTTAGGATCAACAGTGCAAGAAGAAAGTGTATTTACAAATTTTGAAGAGGGATACACAAGTGCAGATTTGTAGCCGTCATCATAATACAATATACAATGAAATATCCTTTTGATATGTACAGGGAAAGATAAGAAGTAACTGATGAAAATTAATAAGATCTCTTGTAAAAAAAATTTACTTTTATACCTGGATCTCGGTCCTTTCATGTTTCTGTGAGTAAGGCTCGTCCTCCAGCGGAGTCTTTAAATTTAATTGAAGCATTATAGGAGTTTCCAGGTGAATAATACACAACCACCTTTTGTTTTATTTCTGTTCACCATCATAAATCAGATCTATTCTTTGTCATTCTTTCCTAGGGAAGATTTCACCTTCACTCCCCAACAACGGTGCCAAAATGTCATCGCTTTGTAATTTCCCTTGGCTATAGGAGGGAAACCACAACGGTAACCACAAACCAACTTGAGGTTGGAAGCTAGACCTTCCAACCCAGAGAGGGTTCTCTCTTTCAAATCAATCACTGAAAGGATTGATTTGGTATTTCGTTCAAAGGCTAGATATCTAGAATAAATTAGGGTTTATGGAGTTGGTGGTAGAGTAGATGGAAGGTCCATTGGGAATTTGAGTCATAGAGTCAGAGATCAATGATTATTTGATAGACACTTGGTCAATTGGAAAAATACTATTCAGAGGCAAGGTAGAAAGCACTTCTTCAAGATGATAAAATGTAGTTGTAGTTGAAAGGTTGAAGATAAATCAAATAACCCCTTAGGGCATCTATCAAGGATGAATCCCAAGGTGATTACGACAAAAGAACATAGGGAAATACATGTAGCAGAGCACTAGATATAGATGAATTCTGATACAAATATCTCATTTAAACATCAAAGAAGAAATACATTAATACAAATTGATAAACAAAGGAAAAACATTCACAGTAGAAACACAAGCATGAAAAGTACAATCACATGAATCTCTGAAGTGATATTCCAGGTACTTCTGATCCAACAAGATTTCATTAATCTCAGAAAAATCAAGTTTACAACATGCACACAATACAAATATTCCTCACACCCTCCCCCCTGAATTCATGAAATATCATAACATATATAAAAAATACATCTTCTATCCTCCCAAATTCCAATTCAACTACCTCCCTAAATTGAGCTACAGTTACAAAATATATTGGCAATAAAATATGAATTTTCTGTTTAAAAGAAGGAGTCAAGATTGACTCATTAAATACATATAACAACTTGAATAAACAAATATGTTTGAGTCCTTAGTATGATTATCTTACACCTTGGAATTCATTGGAGATGAACTGACACCTTTGCTAATCTATCCTTGTCAATATGGAGGCGTTCTATATGCTCTGTCACAGTTGCGCAACAAAAACCTACAGGAAATGTGCAACAGGTTTGTGCAACAAGGGTTCTTTTCCACCTTTTATTCAACTATTTAACTTTGACTAATAAATGATGATGACTGATGGTGATTGTGGCCTCATGATGATGATAAAATTCCCTAGAACCCCTTCAACCTTCTTCAAAAATGTCATTTTCCTTTCAAAACTTTAAAAATCTAATGTGCCTCAACATTGCAAAAAATGAAGCCATACTACCTATGACTAATAAACCCACTCTGCTTATGCAACCACAATGGCTATTTCATTATCATCCCACTAATTAAACCTTGAATTGAAAAATGACAAGAAAAACTCCAAGTTGTTGTCTCAAAATATCACTAAGCTGAGTTTCACACCCTCTAAACTCATTTATGTTGCACAAATGACACCTACAACACTTTCACTTATAAATCCTGCTCCATCTAGTTTCGACACAATAGACCAAACAGAACCAACTCCAATGTCAAATATTTCTAGCGTTCCAAATTTTGTTTCGATAACCACATAATGATTCCTAGATAAAAAACAACCACAAAGACTAGAACTTGCTTCCATTGTATGGAGACAAAAACAAGTACTTGGGTTCCAAAATTTTATTGAATTATGGTTCATTGACATAAGTAGTGTATTGTCAGGGTTCAACACAAGAATCCTAACGTCAGATCCATGCCTTGTAAGGTTAATACCATGTTTATGTGCAAATGAATCCTCACCAACCTTATAAACTTCTAATTCATTGTTGTGAAGATAGAGTGCTAGAGTACCCATAATATCTTTCTTAAGGTAAACATGACAAAAAGAAATAGAATGGATCTTATGTTTTGTTCAGAGAGTATGAAGAAATTGGAAAACATCAGAAGAAAAGTAGCCACATCTCTAGTCTAACATATGATTATGAGCATACATGTATACATAATGAATGAAGACAATATGAAAATCACAACTATAACTATGCTAACATGATATGCAATGGTATGTACAATGGATGCAAATTCCTACATATCCTACCTCACCTGTATTTACCTGTCAAATACTAGGTATAGGCATACAACCAATACAACCATGCTAGCAATGTATCATAACACCTGCCTCTGTGCTTCATCGTAAACCAAAACAATGACAAGTTAAGCACAAAATAAACATGAGTTAGAGCATGCATTATATCATAGGAAGTCGTAAAGTCTAGCTCATGGAGGTGGGAGGGAGGGACAAAATCATGCCAATTCACCCTTCCAAAAAAGTGATCAATCCATCTTAGAAAAGGATCGTGAGAGGTTAAGGACTCAAATGGCTAGCTCAAAGAGTCTGAGGTTTGACTACCTTGGATGTCATCACTCCCTGGGGTATGATAAGGGATTAATAATAACATAGGGGGAAACTAACAACTTCTCAGGGGAAAGCTGAAAGATTGAGATAATAAACTTCTTAAGGAATTCAACCTCCCCTTGAATTCTAATGGAAATTGTTTCCCTAAAGAAAACTTGAAACAAGAGACATGTTCCCCAATTGCATCCTTAGTGACATAATGAGGTAAAGCATTCAGAGGGAGCTGGACAACCTTGTCACAAGTATCCTTCTTCGGGCAAGCAACGTCCTCACCTTTATCAAAATTTGAGCACACCGATGGTTGATAATATTATTCATAGAATAAATCCAAGTGCTCAAAGGAATACTCATCAAAATCCTCAAGGTATGACAAAAAATCATCAGGAGAACATTGCATTGGGTCATCCTTGGGTGCTTGAATTTTTTTTGTAATTGTATCATCATCTTGTTGCCAAACGTCAAAATTATTAGGAACATCATATGATTGTTGTAAAGGAAACATTCAAAGATATCCTTCCATATCATAAATGGGATCCTCATTAGAACCAATGACATCCCACTTACGTCTTCCAACATGTATGAACTCATGAATATTATCAACCATCTCACTAACTTTATCATAACATGAAGGATTTAATGCATCCAAGGGATCCTCTAATACTTCTTCACTTTCCAAATCATAAAATAAAACATCATCAAAATATTAGAAAGGGAAATAACTTACCGTGTTCACTTCTTGCTGTGCAGGAGCATCAAAGGCTTGGATGAATTCATCAAATGAAAGAGCATCCAGTACATCATCCCCAAGACTCGTCTCTTTAATCATCTTTTTGCCATTATTATAAAATGAAGGACCTAGCTCTTGCAAGGGTTCCTTGACTTCTTCACCTTCTGAATCATAGAACAAAGTGTCATCAAAAACCTAGAAAGGAAAACGATTCACCTTATTCTCTTCGTCTTGTGCTGGAGAGATAAGATCCTTGAGAGCTTCATCAGAAGGAGGAGAAAGTACTAGTGCTTCATCCTCATGACTCACTTCTTCAGTCAAGTCTTTACTACATTCTGTTGAATCATGGGAAAAATCTTTCTCCTCTTCAAGGGGTTGACAACCTTCTTCATAAATATTTCCTTCTATATCAGAGGGTTCTTGGTATTGAGTATGGTACACATCCTTGATATCTTCCACAATCTCAGTGGTGAATCCTTCGTCCTCTAGGGCTATTGTGAGATTTTGAAGGGCATATTCATATGTCTGGCATTGGGGTTTCAAAAACACAATAAAACTACTAATGAGGTCTATGAAAGATGATATACCCTTATCTTCGCAACAACCCTTAATCCAATCTTGCAAAAAAGACGACAGGGAAAATATGAACAATTTTACCAGAACATCCTCCCTTCAAATTCTGTCTCACTTATATACTTCAAGAATTCTACAATGTGAGTAATTGGGAGGCCTCCGAATCTTGGAGATTTTTTTAACCATTTTATATCAAAATAATGCGGGTATCCTTGAAAAATTTCAAAATCAATATTCGGATACACTTGTTCCCAGGGTGCCATGATCCCATGTCTTGAAAGTATCACGAAGTAGAGAGTAAGTCAGTGGAGTCTCCAGATAACCTCTTAAGGATTATCAAAGGGAGTGAGGGAATCACCCTTAGTGGATTTTCCAGGTAAGCTCTGTGAAGTGAATACTTTGAGTAAAATACTTACCAAAAAGGTGTCGTTGAGGAGTATTGACTCAGTGTTCCCTGACAACGGTGCCAAAAATGTTATCGCACAATATGTACTTGACGAAAGCCTAAAGGAAAGTAGGCCTATATTTGTGTAACACAGAGGTGGCCCTGTCACTGTCACCCCAACAAGGTACCTCTTTCTTTTTAGGAGGAGGATAAAAACTCACTCCAAGGGAGACGTCCCTAGACCTAGTGGGTTGATGAAGAGAAAAAAATAGTAAGAAAACCACCCCTCTCTCTAGGTCCCTCAAGTCAAGCTCAAGTCTTGAAAGGATGAAGAAAAAGGAATATAAAGGTGTACCTTCCCCTTACCAATACAACAAAAAATTTAAAGGCAATAACAAGTGATAATAATGCTTCAATAAGACAATAAACTTGTAACTATATGTTGGTCGTCTGTGTATAAAGCTAATGACAAGTAAATGATATAAATGAGTAAATAATAACAGCTGCAATTTATATCAACAAGAACACACTTGTGTAGAGAACGTGAACATGTATTAAGAAGTATTAATGATATTACTTTGTCTCATGTGAGTTCTCTAAATGTATCAACCAACAATTGAATTTAAACATGCTACCAATGATAACTGTAACAATGGAAGAGATACATTATGACAATAGTAACACACTTCATAAAAAGTACCTTAATGAGGCAAATACACATACAATTTTGGCATTAAATGATAACAACTTGCATAGTACAATTTTCTGGGAAGTTTGTAAGTCAGTTAGTAGGATGATATTGGCTACAAACAATGGTTGTATGAACAGTTATAAAAACATCAACAACTTTAGAAATGCACTTAAAATGACAACAAGAGATAATTCAAAGCCTTAAGATGATAAGACCTAGGGTTGTGCAATTTCTGGGTATGTTTTCTTGGTTAACAGGCTTGGTAAAGTTGCAAACTAATGGATGTAACAGTGATGTTAGAAAAAACAACCTCTAAGATTAGTAGTCTAAACTAGGTTAGTAAATTAGTAGGGGATAAAGTAGAAAGATTTAGTTGAGGTTGGTAGTCTTGTCAAAAGTAAGAGGAGAGAAATAGTGCCTTTTAGGGGTAGATGGAGTTAAGTAGGCGGCCTCTTTGAAGGCTAAAAATATATGATAATGCACACTATTCAAGAAAAACCAAGACCTAGGAGGAATAACTATTCAAGAAAAACCAAGACCTAGGAGGAATAGCACCTTACGTCCTCCTATGCTTCTTGACCCTAAGAAGGGAGATGAGTTAGGGTGTGTTATTGGATAAATCAAGAGGTTAACACTAATCGATCTCCCTAGATCCACCAAGATCTAGGAACAAAACATACTGCACATGACGTTTTCCTTAAGCTTTAGATATTGAATTTACTAACCAAAGTGGGATGGGTGACATATCGCTTAAAACACGCTCCTCTCGCCACAGCCATCCTAGCTCCATTCCAATGCTCATGCCAATGATGAACCAGAAAAAGAACGCAGAACCAACCAAAGGCATAAGCAATAGCATAAACTCAATATAAACTCTATGTATGTGATCAAGGAATCATACAATAAAAACACAACAAGCTTTATATGAGAGAATCATATTACTGTATCATATTAAATGAAAGAGATACATAACCATGGCCTTGATGTCGAAGGTCCCTTCCAATTGTCCTTGTTCCCCACACACTTTCACCCCAAGAATTTCAGAGAACAGATTGGATAATATTCACAATCTATCTTGACAAAGGCAAACCTCAAAACCACTCTAACCAAGCTATTGTTCCAAGCCAAATCCAACTTTCTAGTTCTTCTCCATGAGAGTTCCTCTCTTTTTATAAGCTGAATAGGATAAGATGAGGAGGTTAGGATGATCCCACTAAATCATGAACTGGTAAGATCCAAACCATCCAGATGTTCCACCTCACCATGGAAGTTTCTTCTTCTAGAAGATTCGAGAAAATGCCTATTTTTCCCATCTAAGCATTCTCGCACTCGCCTATAGAGAAGACTGGAACTCCTACACCTAGCATGATGTTCTTGGCTACATCAGCATTCTCACACTTAGCTATAATGCACCGCGAATCTCCTTTTTTTATAGGGTTTTACAAGGGAAAGTTCTTTCTCCTTCTCTCTTCGTGAACTCAACATCAATTCTCTCAAGGAAAAATATAGGTTTACATCATTAATGGTCATAGGATGATTTAAAATAATGTGTAACAGAGCCTCCAAAGCATGAAGTTAGAACAGAGTGATAGAAATACTTTGTCGAGTGTGTAAAAGGAACAAGGAATAGTCGGTCAGAAACCTACAAACAAACAAGGAAATACAATACAATAATAATATATCATCACCGAGGTAGTACTCCCATAATTAGAATACAAATGAATCAAAGAAACACCGACATGCTAAGATCCATGTCATAAGATGTGTCATGGCCACCAAACATACACTGCGGATCCATGCCACATGACTCAAATTTGAACATAGACACCAAAAATATCAGGATCCATGTAAATAAAGACTCAAATTTGAACATAGCCACCGCATTACATCAGGGATCATGCACCAATACACCTTGAATAAACTTCCTACGCAACCCTCTAACTGCCGAAGATCCGTATCTTCATCTCCACCACTTATAAGTACAAATCTAACCATGTGAATACATGTGTCCGTTGAACATGGTAGAAACCACTGATTACTCCATCATTAGTGTATACCATTAACAAGTGTGAGGGAAATCACCATTAATGCCTGTAATCGACTCCCAAGGTACACTAGTACAATCCAACTAATGTGAATGCTAATGAGGATGAAGTTGAACATCATGGAATCTCCCGATCAGTGGGTCAATAATGAAAACCCACTATCAAAAGCAGGGAAACCCGCCATTGAGAGGCATGCAAGTTCCAAGGTACCAATTGGTTTCTAAGTCAATTCCTAGATAATGAGTTGAAGTCACAAGAAAAGACTCATCATGAGGGCCTTTTAATGTATCCCACATCAATGACACTAAACAGGTAAATATCCGACATGTAGATCAGAGTAACAAGTGATTCAGACTCCACTGTGGCCAATGCAATAGAAGGCTTTAAGACTACTTAAAATGGCCGACGAATAGAAGGATTTCCTTTCAGGTTTGACATATTTTTGAACATATTGACGACACAACAACTATCTTGGAGTTATATCTCAAATAATAGGGATCATATACACCAATTTTGTAAATCTTGTTAAAAGAGAAGGATCAAGAGATGAATGGATTTTCCAACCTAGACACAAGGCGAGTGAAAGGGTTTCTATGTTCAAAAGTGACTCTTCCACAAAATACAAGTTTAGATACATTTCTTCAGTTCTTCCCCACCATTTCCGGCAGTACCTCTTTATTTTTAAAGAAGCTTGAGGAGGATAACATATGCTTATAATGTAAGCTCATCCTTAGGACTTAGTTCCTCGTGAAAGGTTTAACTAACCCTAGGAAGGGGTGGCTTGGTCCCATAAGGGCCTTTCGACACGAGTTTTATGAGTCCAAAGAAAGAACTCGGGTTTCATGTTTAGAGAGTCCAAAACACTTAAAGAGAACTCTCAGCCTTTTTGTAAAGTAGTATGATGAGACCAAAAAATAGATAAACTATCGCCTCAATACGTTTTCTTCAAATAATTTTAACGAGCATGAAAAGAACAGATCGTCAAGTAATCTTTTTCATGTTTAGAGAGTCTAAAGAGCTTAAAGGGAACTCTAGGGTTCCTTTTTCATATAACCTTTACGAGTCCTAAAAAGGGATAAAAGTATACTCCTTGCTACATTCTCACGATGATGAAAGTTACTGTAAGAAAGAACAAAGAATAAGATCGGTAACTATTCTCATGTATTTTACTGAAAGCATGAGAAAGAACAAAGACTAAGCTCTGATTGTTTTATCTTTACACAAGTACTAAAACAAAAACAAAACTATGCTTGGACCGGTTTCATTTTTACACAAGCTTGAACCGTGAGAAAACCATGCTTGGACTCGTTTCATTTTTTACACAAGTTGGAACCAGAGGAAACTATGCTTGACCTCGGTTTCATTTTACACAAGCTTGGATCGAGGAAACCATGCTTGAGGTAAGTGGTTTCATTTTTACACAAGATTGAACCATAGAAAAACTATGCTTACGACTTCCCAACGCATAACACAGGATGGTTGGTACTTAGCCCCAACTTAAGAAACTAGCTGCCTACTTCAACATGAAGTCTAGAGGATGAAACTATTGCCCCCTCAAGCTTCGCTTCATCCAAATGACAAGGCGGAGGAAAATGAAGCTTCAAATACTAGATCTAAGGACTCTGACTCAAATGCAGGGGAAAACTATTCATTTTTAACGAGCTTGACATGCAGAAACAAGAAATATGCTCAGAGACCTCTGACATTTTTAACGAGGTTGTCTTAGAGACACAAAAAACTATCCTCTAAAGTGGTTTCATTTTTTAATGAGCTTTGAAATCAAAAACCATGCTCAAAGATCCTATTTCATTTTTTAACTAGGTTGCCCTCGCCAGACGAGAAAACCATCCTCAATCTCTCTTCTGATCATGGATTCCAAGAGGACAATGTCTACACGACACCATGTTTGTGGTCGAGATCTTCTATTAACGATAGATGAAGGTGTGTCTCTAGTATTTTTCCTCTATTGCTTGGAAAGTTTTAGGTTATCCTCCTCCAAATATGCTTGCTACTTAACTGCTAGCTTTTAAATGTAAGAACCAAATAACCTTAGGGGACCCTTCCTCGCCTTAACTTTGGGAGGGAAAACTATTTTATTGACGCCATGGTAGTCCAAGACCCCTTGGATTTGCTTTACCTTTGGGCGATTTGTCTATGCCATGAAAGCTACTGTGTCTACTCTTTTTCGCAGGATCTCTTTCCCTCACGATGGACGAAGTGTGACTGCTGGATCAACTTTCATTTGTTGCCCCCACCTGGATTGCCTCCATGAATGTTTCTTATATGTGACGGTATCGCTCTCACTACGTGTCAATTTTGTGGTGTTGTCTCCCATGAATTTAACTTCTGATGAATTAGATCCAAGAGTTGACATGGTGATCTCTTCGATAGGGTTGTTGAGCCTGATTTCTTTACTCCTCGCTATGACTATCGACATGGTGTCCTTCCAAGAGGTGTTTCTTCCTTCCAAAGAAAGACCTCTTGAAACCATGACCAAATGTCAATTAAGCATTTCAAATGCAAGGATGCCCCAATCTAATATAAAGCAAGAATTAAATCTTTTGTTTCAAAAATTTCACTAAAGCAATAATGAACTTTCTTGAAACAAAGAAACCCAAACTAAAAGTTTTCTTTAAAGTGAACTATTCAGAAGAAAACTGATCTTTCCCTAAACAATTCTAGAGAAAACACACACTTTGTAATTGGAGATACTCAAATCAAGAGACTGATCCTTCAAAACTAAACAAAGCCAATGTGGCTAAAAAGTAACTCAAAGAATGCTGCTTAATTCTTTTAAACATATCAATATAGGCTCCAAAAGCCCAATCCAAATTCGGGATCGTTAAAGTAAAAACTGGTCATCCAGTATTTATAAGACCTAATCCAAAAATGTTTACAAACAAGTTCACAACCTAGCAATAGAGTACAGTGAGATAATTAGGTATTCTCTTGTGCTAGATAATCAGTAGGAAAGTAGAATTTTGTACTGGATCTAACAACAGAGTGTGAAAATCAATGGTTTTCACAAGATGTAGAGAGGTACAGTGTGAGAATTTTTGTAATCAAAGAAAAATTTGAGAAAGGACAAGGAATCTAAGTGAAATTATAGATCCAGAGTCCTCGATGGATGTCCCAATAATTTAAAACCAGAAAACAAGCAATCAAAGAAGAAACTCTAGACTAACTAGGGAAACAATTCGCTCTCAAAGGAGTCACCAATTTGTTATTGATAACCGGTAGGTGCGTATACTAATCGACTTCTAGATCCACCTATATCTATAAAAAAACACACTAGAACATGATACTTTCCTTTAAGTTTTAGATATTGAATTACTAACTAAAGAGGACAAGACATACCGCTTAAAATGACCGCTTCCCTCAAATTATCGCCATCCTAGCTCCATTCCAATGCTCATACAATGATGAACCTACAAAAAGAACACAACCAACCAAAGTGATAGCAATAGTATAAAATCAATATAAACCCATGTATGTGATCAAGGAATCACAATAAAACACAACAAGCTTTATAAGAAAGAATCATATTACTATATCATATTAAATGTGAAAGAGATTACAACCATGGCCTTGATGTCAGTAGTTGTCCTTCCAAGGTCCTTCACCCCACACACTTTCACTCCAAGAATTTGAGTATACGTGATCTGGATAATATTCACAATTCATCTTGACAAAGGAAAAACTCAAAACCACTCTTAACCAAGCTAATAATTCCAAGACAAATCCAACTTAACCAATCCCAAAATCTAACTTTCTCCACAAGAGTTCCTCTCCTTTTATAAGTGGAAGAGGATAAGATGAGGAGGTTAGGATGATCCCACTAAATAATGAAAGTTTGTAAGATTCAAACCATCTGATGCCACCTCACAGTTTTCTCCTTCTAGAAGATTCGAGAAAACACTCATTTTTCCTATCGCGGAGCACTCTCGCACTTCTACTTATAGAGCGACACTCATAACCTCATGACCTAGCTAAGGATGTAGCCTGGTGAGAATCGTGAGCATTCTCGCATCTTCTAGCTATAATGCAGCCCAGAACTTCCTTTTTTATAGGTTTTATAAAGGAAAATGCAACTTTTCTCAGTTCTTCTCCCTCTCTCTATCTGTGAACTCGTGCCATTGATCCTCTAAAGGCAATGTAGACAGGTTTACATCATTAATCTGTGGATGATGAAAATAATGTGTAACAGAGCCCCCCAAAGCTCTGAAGTTAGAACAGAGTGATAGTCGAAATAATTTGTCAAGTGTGTGTGTAGGAATAAGGAATTAGCTCTATCGGAAACCGCCAACAAACAAGGAAATACAAGACAATAATATATCATCACTAAGGTAAGAATTCTATTAACGTATCATTAAAATGACTCAAAGCATAAATGCGACATGCAAAGATCCATAACAAGTAAGATGTGTCATGGCTACTCAAACATATACCAGGGATCCATGCCAATATGATTCCAATCAACATAGCCACAAAAACAATAATCAGGATCTATGTGTTAAAACTCAAATCTTGAACATAGCCACCGTGGACATACACTACAGATCTATGCACCAATACAATCTAAATATACTCAAACGCAACCTGAATTTGTGAGAAAAGGTTCAGGGTTTTTCATCTCCACCACTCTATAGCAAATTTAATCTAACCATGAATACACAAAATGGTCGGTAGAAAACCACTGATTACCTAATAATAGTATACCACATCAAGTGTGAGGGAAATCACCATTAATGTCAATGACTCAAGGTACAATTAGAATCCAACTAATGTGAATTTCAATGAGATGAAGTCAACACTGGCTGAATCTCCGATCAAAATAATAATGAAAACCTAATCACGAAGCGCAGGAAACTTCCATTGAGGCATGCAAGTTCCAAGGTACCAATTGGTTTCTAAGTCTAATTCGATAATGATTTGAAGTCAACAAGAAAAAGACTCACACAGAGGAGGTCTTTAATGTATCCCACATCAATGACACTAAATGAGTAACAAGATCTGATGTAGACCAAAGTAACAAGTGATTCAACACTGACTCATGGATGGCCGATTTAATAGAAGGCTTTTAAGGACTGCAGAAATGGTCTAATTTAATAGAAGGATTTTTGGGTTGACATCTTTTTGAACATATTGATCGCATGGAACAACCTACCTGTCTTGGAAACACTGACTCAACAATAGGGATCACATACCAATTTGTAATCTTATAAAGGAGTATGATCAAGAGACGAGCGGATTTTCCAACCTAGACACAAGGTGAGTGAAAGGGTGTCATGTTCAAAAGTGACTCTTCCATAGAATACAGGTTTAGATACATTTCTTTCCAAATTTTTCTCCCACCATTTCTGGTGAGTACCTCTTTATTTTTACGCAAGCTTGAGGAGGATAACATATTCTTGTAATGTAAGCTCATCCTTCGGACGAGTCCCTCGGAGTATGTTTAACAAACCCTAGGAAGGAGTGGTTCGGTCCCATAAGGGCCTTTCGATGTTTGTTTTATGAGTCCAAAGAAAGAAAACTCAGGGGTTTTTCATGTTTAGAGAGTGTGAAAAACACTTAAAGAGAACTCTCTCGGTTCCTTTTTTGTAAAGTAGTATGATGAGATCGAAAAATAGATAAACTATCGCTCAACAAATGTTTTCTTCAAATAATTTAAGGAGCGTGAAAAGAACAAGATCGCTCAACAATCTTTTCATGTTTAGAGAGTCTAAAAAGAGCTTAAAGGGAACTCCAGGGGGTTACTTTTTCATATAACCTTTACGAGTCCGAAAAAGTGATAAAAGTATACTCGGTTACATTCTCACGTATTTACGAGCACAAGAAAGAACAAAGAATAAGCTCGGTAACTTATTCTCATGTATTTACGAGCATGAGAAAGAACAAAGACTAAGCTCGTGATTGTTTTTATTTTTACACAAGATTTAAAACAAAACAAAACTATGCTTGAACCTGGTTTCATTTTTACACAAGCTTGAACCAGAGGAAACTATGCTTGGACCTAGTTTCATTTTTACACAAGCTTGAACCAAAGGAAACTATGCTTGGACCTGGCTTCATTTTTACACAAGCTTGAACCAGAGGAAATGATGCTTGAGGTAAGTAGTTTCATTTTTACACAAGCTTGAACCATAGAAAACTATGCTTGTGACTTACCAACGCATAACACAGGGATGGTTGGTACTTAGCCCTCAACTTAAGAAACTAGCGGCTCTACTTCAACATGAAGTCCAGAGGCTGAAAGTATTGCCCCCCAAGCTTCGTTTCAGCCAACAACAAAGGTGGAGGAAATGAAGCTTCAAGTACTAGACTAAGGACTTGACTCAAACAGAGAGGGGAACAACTATTTCATTTTTTAACGAGCTTGACATAGAAACAAGAACTATGCTCGTAGACCTCTGTTTCATTTTTTAACAAGGTTGCCTCATAGACGCAAAAACTATCCTCGAAAGTGGTTTCATTTTTTAACGAGCTTGAAATCAAAAAACCATGCTCAAAGACCTCTGTTTCATTTTTTAACGAGGTTGCCTCAGAGACGTAAAAACTATCCTCGGAATCTCTCTTCTTGATCATGGATTCCAAGAGGACAATGCTCCAGAATGACACCATGTTTGTGGTCGAGACGTTCCTCAGACACTGATAGATGAAGGTGCGTTTGTTAGTATTTTTTCCTCTATTGCTTGGCAAGCTTTGGGTTATCCTCCACTTGCGTCGGTTACGCAGAATCTGTTAGCTTTTAACAGAAGAACCAGTCAACCTTTAGGGACCCTTCCTTAGTTTCCTGTAACTTTGGGAGGGAAAACTGTATTTATTGAGGTCATGGTAGTCCAAGACCCCTTGGATTTCGCTTTACTCCTTGGGCAGGATTATGTCTATGCCATGAAAGCTATTGTGTCTACTCTTTTTCGTGTGATATATTTCCCTCACGATGGACGAGTTGTGACGAAAATAATGTGTAACAGTGTAGGCACTTCTAGGCCATATCACCTCATTCTTATTGAAGATTTTGTGGATGAGAAGTATATTGAGAATAATAACTAAGTAAATACCAAAAGGGAGCTATCACTTTAGGGCCCTAGGGTTTCACTAATTATTAGATCAATTTATGAAGCTAGGAAAATAAAAAGTAAGAAAGTTAGCACTTTAAGTTTCTTACTTCAAGCATTAAATACACCATGCAATTTCATAATCTTGTATGAGAAAATAAAACCATACCATTAACCATTCAATAGATGAAAAAATGCATATTTTACTTACTTGCACCAAGAATAATCATGAATATACCATGCAAGATCACCATAAAAATTCAAAAAATTGATCCAAGTGCTAAAACAAGCCTCCAAGAAGAGTAGAGCCTCACTATTTCAGCCAAGTACACCCAACTAGGGAGAAATTTCAGACCTCCCCTTGTTCAATGACAAGTTGTAATAAAAAATGAATGTATTTTTTGTTTATTTATACAAAACTTGACTTTAATTAAGTTTTAAGTCAAAAAATTAGGGCCGACCTGGCCAATTTCTTTCAAAAATTAAATCTAGACAAAATAAAATCAATTTGCATTTAAAGACCCTCCTAAAGGTTACGTCATGCCCTTCTAGGGTGACGTTGGACCTCCATCATGGAACATTGGGCATAGGAAGTGAAACATTGGGCCTCCAAAGGCCAAAATTCCTGCCCACACGTGCCAACAACCTCAGGACTTCCCCCAAGGTGACAACCACAACAAGTAGATGGCGTCCAGGGCTGCATGGGTGACGCCCAAGGCCTCCAAAGGCCAACGTTTAGGTGGGAAGAACACGATCCCCAGGGTATAGGTCTACCAAGGTACCTCCAAAGGCAACATCCTTCCTTCTTCTAGTGCAATCCTTCAATCTCTTCTTACCCCCTGGCTGGGGTTTCAACGTCCATATGTGGGCTTTGAGCCCTCATGAAGGTCTGAGCTAATCATTCCTTCACGTGCACCTGTCCACCGGGCAAGGTCCTATAGAGACGACAAGTACGCCCTCCAGGGGTTCATAAGTCATGGGGATCACAACATGTAAATCACATCCAATAATTAAATCACATGAACATGTGCATCAAACCCCCCTTAACCCCAAACAAATGCTTAAAGACGTTATGCAATTTGACAAGTTTAGGTTTGGAGAGGGTCTCAGGGTGTCCTATTGGGCTAATCCCCCTTAAGTTTGGGGTGTTTCCAAGGTGGAGTGTGGTCCAAGTCATGCAAGTGTATAAGGTGGCATGGGGTAAATATTTGGGCATGGGGTGAATGTGATAACAAGGAAATGTAGAGTCTTACATGTGGGTTCCTTTGTGGAGGGTGAGATGCACCTTGTCATGGATGCAATTTTTTCCTAGCCCATTCATTTCCATTTATTCTTAGCTTTCTTTCTTTTGATCTTTTGCTCTTGTGCTACAAGGGAATAGTTGAGGGCCATTGTCTTGGATTGGTGACTAGAGGTGATAGTGTCATCCACAAATTAGTTCACGTAAATGAGAAGGCTTTCTCGTAATGATACCCCCTTTCTCTTGGCTATTTCACCAAAAGACACTACCCTGTTTTGGTGACCAGATAGGTGTTAATGTCATACCGCTACATGTCGATGGTCATAATAGGCTGACTCGTGATGAGACCTCCTATCCATCAACTAGTACCTTGAGTATTTATGTTATCTTGTGGGTCCCCTTTTCTTACTAAGAATATTTCCATCGATTTCTCGAGGATCCCTGAGCAAAGCATCTAGAAGGTTTCAAAATTGGATTTTAACTCTTGCCAACTGCTTTTACCCTCTGGGCCTTTAATCCCTTCTTCCCACGAGATAAGGTACAATCCTTCCTAGTGTAGCCAATCCTAATGCCCAAAAAGGAAGGGGAGATGGAAGGAATAAGATGGAAAGTGGTAAGTATGGAGGGAAAAAACGATGAATTTTCAAAGCTCCACCCAACATCAACCCATCCTAAATGGAAATCAACTTACTAGGGCACTGTGTCACCCTTCCAGGTTTGAACAAGGCAAAGAACATAAAATCCAAGCAAACGTCATGAAATTAAGAAAGAATTAATGAAACATGTTCAAGTGGTTTAAATATCGGATTGATACATACCATGATACCTAGACTCATTACCTCATGGAGCAGGACCCACTTCCACTTCAGGACCAAGTCGGTCTGATGAATATTGTTGCTGGTGATATGTGGACTGCACTGAAGAAAAGAGGGGCCCGCTGGGGCCATGCTTAAGTTATTTGGCTCTCAGAACTCCATGTCTAGGACCTATGGTACTCGAGACATGATCTCCTTAGTTATCCCTAGGCTAGGGGATAACACAAACATTAGGTTTGATCTAACCTAGATAGATAACAAATCCTAACTCCTAAACTAACCCTAGACTAGCTCTTACATTTTGCTTATTTACTCTAATAACTAGGGTGCATCTTTTGGGCTAGTTCTTGGCACTTTTCCATGGTTGATTTTGATGTTGCATTCCATTGAATGCTACAACCATAAGGCTGCAATTTTATGAAGAAATATACATGTTATAACAACTTGCTTTATTCAGCTTCAAAGTACCATTTTTCAGTCATAATTGATTTCCATATTCATTGATAATATTGATGATTGATATTATGCTTTACATGTTTATTAATAATTCTTTATTTGATGATATAAATTGTTATCTACTGCTGCAAATTAGGAAAAACAAGCTTAACTTGCTGATCCATACGAACACATATCATTGCAAGTTGGATTTTCTTGTGTCTTAGGAAGGTACAATCATCTAGAGAAGTACTATACATTTGGGGAAACAATCACTTGAATTACAAGAAATATCTTCCCACATTTCACTCCATTTAGATTTGACTTCTAGGGACTCCACTTCCATATCCATTCATCTACATTTCATTCCCCCTAGGGTCACTGAGATCACTTCCCTAGAGTGACCTAGTCACGCTTGAAGTGTGGGACCTACATCGAGGTGACATTGGGTGTAGGATTCCCAAGTTGTAGCACTTGATTTTATGGTTGGGTAGGGATTTTCCGAACCTACAACTTGTTCTATAAAAAAAATTCGTCATTTCCGGGGAAGATTTTGAATCTTCTTCATACCCTAATGACACTTTGGTAAGTTATCTCAAAGCCTTTCCCTTATCTTTCCTGGTGAATCCACCTATGGGACGTTCCCTTTCCCTTTTCCTTGATGAGTTGATCTTGAAACTCATCTAGAGACTCCACCTTCCCAGAACCCACTTTTTCCCTTATCCTTTTCCATCCTTCAGTGAGCCTTGAGCTCATCTGGCGACTCCATTGAGGTATTACCTTAACTAATGGAACCATGGCCTCACAAGACTTACCATGGGCATTCCATAAGTTTTATCCCTCCTTTGATGTTCAAGATATTCATGGATATCCAAATCATTGCTCCCTGGAGTGGAGGGAAAGTTTCCCCAAATTTGACAGTGATCCATCTCTAGCAGTCACCCATGTCATGAATTATATGAAGTATTCTTTGAGCTTAAATGTGCTATGTGAAGATGTGCTGATGAATTTTTTTGTGTCTTCACTAGAATCAATTAAAAGGGATTGGATTGCACGCTCATGTGATCCAAAGAGTATCCCTTCTTCTATAAATATCATTAAATAATTTCTTAGGCGATATCATCCAGCTACTCAAAGTTTTCAAGATGATTTCCAAGAGCTCAAACACACTCTTTGCAACGAAGGTTTTCTGATCGATGATGAGGCAATAGATGAAGAAAAGCTTGAAGACAATGCCGATGAAGAAGTTATGGATGATAAATATGATGAAGATGGAGGATTTTCTCTTCCACTTGATGAGAACATCTGGACCTTTGTTCCTCCTGCGCATCAAGAAGATAACATGATGAGTTATAATATTTTTGAAAAAATTGATGATGCTTTGTTCCATGACTGTGGAAATGAAGAAAATTGCCAAAAGGATCTTGATGAAGTTTCTCTTACATAAGGCCTGGACGATACTTTTTTATCCGCTTCCCCTTTTGAATAAGATGAAGTTATCCAGTATTATGAGGAAGTGCTCAGCTCCTATGGTGCAAATGATTTCATGGGAAAACCCTCAGATATAGTTGACGAACATATTGATGATTTCATATAGGTTGGGAGACATAGATGGGATGCGGGTTGCTTAATTATTGATAGAGATCCCATTTATGGAATTGAGGGTATCTCTCAGGCAGAGGGGGTTGAAATATATTCTTCATAGGACTGGCCTCAATGCATGTATGATTATGATGTTTGGCATCCTAGTGATGACATGGTTACAGATTTGTTTCGAAGATGACTTGTCGCATCATGATCTTGATTCATCCTTTAATGCATACCATTTTGAGAATGCATATTTGATTTATGTGGATTCTCAACCATTATGCTTAGATTTTCAGGATTACCAGGACGTGGCCATCACAGATCAATCAAAGATTAATCCTTTAGAATGAAAGTATTTTCATCTTGGATATTTCCATCAAGATTTCCAGGGGAAGATGCAGTGTTTTTCTACTGCTGAAATTGTTCCTTACCTCTTACCCTCTTCTCCAAGAGACCATGCAATATTCTTTTGATATTTCATTTCCTCTCAGTCCTCGACAAGAAGTGAGTCTTTATGTGCATATGAAGACGAGCCATCTTCTACATATAGTATCCCACTTCAGAGATGGTTTGACCAGTCTTGTGGCTACACTTTCAGGCGATATGATCAAGTTGATGGTTTCTCTTTCCAGCAGGATTTCCTCCCTCCCACCCATCTTCATGAGTTTTATTTCATGATAGATTATATGTGTGTTTATACTCATGATTATTATGTGCTTAACTTATCTTTGTTATATTATATGATTAAGCACTGGGGAAGATACTTTGTTGAGATGATCAAATGGTTGCACTGGTTGTATGGATTCACCTGACATCATCTAGCACACGATCTTCAAGGCCCCAAGGCCCCAGGTAAGTAGGTAAGTCATTTTGATTCCCTGCCTTTGCATCTTGATTTCTCATACTAGTTTAGATGCATTTCATTCATTTTTCTCTACTTGCATATTGATTTCATGCTTAGCTTAGAATATTTTGAAAAAAATGTCAAAATTTTCTTTTTCTAGCTTAGTTGGTTTTGATTATGGTCATATGATAACAAGGATGAGTAGGCCATCTTACACTTGAAAATTTGATGTTTCCTTGCATGCACAGGTCTACTAGGAGATGTCGCGGTTCTCATGCACTCTACAGTGAGAACATGTCCCCAAGTAGGAGTCAGATGTTATCCCAATTTTGTGGATAAATAAGGATATTATGTATCAAGGCCCTCATGTTGTATATATGGAGTGTCAAGAGAGTACATTACTAACAATACCCTTTTGCACAGTTGGAGACCCCTCTCACCCCCACAGATGGTGACATATTTCTAGATGGAATCCACCACATCAGTTGGCTTCCAGAAGGCAGTGGGACTTGCTCGATGAGGTACAAGTCAGTATTATGGTGAGCATCATTTAAATATTTAAGTCATTTGAGTATGTTGTATCTTAGATTGCTCTAGATTTCATGATATATGTTTGGAAATTATGCTTTTTTCCCTGATTCACCTTGGTGGTTGACATTGTGCCTTAGTAAGTGGTATTCCTAGGGGATGGGTTTGCTACTAGTAAATCCCTTAAAGAACCATCGTATTGTTCTCGACCATACTTACCACTTTCCATCATTGTTACCCTCAATTTACTTATCTCTTGGGATTTTAGGGTGTATTGACCCAATAAGGGCTTGTCCCTCATTCTATGGGAAGAAGGGGTTGAAGGCCTAGAGAGATTGATGTTGGGTAAAGATAAAATCCTTGTATGAACCTTCCAATTTCTTCACCTAGGGATCACCTAAGAAAGAATTGAAACGATTATCTTTGAGTAAAGGGGACCCACAATATAATAAATAATGCTTAAAAGGTTAGTTGAAGGATATGAGATATCATCACGAGCCAACCTATCACGTCCATGAATATCTAGTGGTATTGAATTGCCATCATATGGTCACCAAACTAGGGTAATGGCTCTCAGTTGCATGGCTGAGAGAAAGGGGGTCTCATCACGAGCCAACCTTCTCATTTCCACTAGATGTTTGTGGGTGACATTGCCATTATCTGGTCACCATGCTAGGGAAGTGACCTTCAACCTCTCCTTAAAATTATGAAAGAATAAAATAATGGCAATTAATGGGCTTGGAAAAAGTGCATTGCGGACGAAGGTACCACACACCCTCTACAAAGGAACCCATGAATGAGACACTACGGCCCCTTGTATGTCATGATCCCTATGCCCATTGATTCTTGACCCCAACCACTTCATCCACTTTACATGGCTTAGAGAGGGATCTCCTAGAAACTCTCCTTGACCTAGGGCAGGATCTACCCAATATGACACCTCGTCAACCCTCCCATATTCAAGCTTGACAAGTCACATAGTGTCTTTGAGCAATTAATTGTTTGATATAGTAATATTTGATGCACATGCTTGAGTGGATCATTTATTGATTGGATTCACTTATCATCATGTTATGACTTGAGATCCTTGGAGGGCGTGCTCATTTTTATTTGCAAGACCTAGTTGGTGGACAATTTTGGGAGAAAAATCCTAGATTAGGCTTACATGGGGCTACAAGACCACATGTTTGATGCCAAGGGTCAACATGTTGGATCACAAAGATGAATTATTGAAGACCTAGAAGATGATGTGGAAGACCTAGCCTTGCCCTCACATGCCAAACAATTTTCCCAGGAGGGAAAAACATCTTCTTTTTTAGCATGATGTCATATAGGGGGTTAGGGCTTGGTGGTGAGGTGACATACATTGACACTTAGACGTTTTGAAGGGGCTTGACCCTTCATCATGAAGGAAGTTGTTGGATGCTTGACATGTGGCTTTGGGAAGCCTCTCTACTCTTCTCCATCACCAACGACCTCCTCCAAATGCCAAAACGCCCCCTAAAGGGGTGACATCCTACTAAAATTAGGGTTTTGTTATGTGAAAAAGTGAATTTTAAATGAATTGTTTGATATTACATGGTTAAAGGGGGGAATATTAGGGTTGTTGACCCCTAGTCTTATGGTTTACCCCTTAATACATGGACAAGTCACCTTAGTGACATTTTGTATAAATAAGAGATCATAAGATCTCATTTAAACATAACTCTCCCTCTTGTGAGAGGACTTGGATCTGAAATTTTCACTACACTTGTCTATGTTTGTCTCTTGTGCAGTTTTTTATGGCTATGTATTATGAATGGTTGATGGAGGAGTGAGGCACTAGCCTTGGAGGAATGCTTTCTAGCTTGTATTGTGGATTATCTTAGCATCTTTCTTGATTTTGGTATGGTCTTTTACTCTTATGATATCATTTTTTCAAGTCAAGGATTATTATGCTAGGAACTAAGTGGGAAGTAAGAGTATTTACACCCCACTTGAGTCTCCATCATTTATTTCTTAAAGTTCATTGATGTTGCAAGGGTTTGTTTGAGGAAGTAAGAGTATTTACACCTCTCATTCTCAAACCCTAACTAGAGATTCTTTCCTTGAGAAGTAAAAGGATTTACACCCCTAAGGAAGTAGCATATCTACTTTATTTATTTGACTCCATTAACCCAATAGTAAAGGCACTAGTCATCTATTTTTTGCATTGGAGATATAAAATCATTGCCTTGGGAAACATGAATTTTTGTCTTTTGAGAGATCTCTTGCTTATAGTTGGTTTGCCTAATTGAGAGGAGTATTCCCATACTAGGGCTTCCCCTCTCTCCCACTACTTAAACTATTGTTACAAACCCTAACCTACATGCATTAGGGCTGATCTAACCTAGATATATAACTAATCCTAACTCCTAAACTAACACTAGACTTACTCTTAAATTTTGCTCATTTACTCTACTAACTAGGGCACATATTTTGGGATAGTTCTTGGAACTTTTCCATGGTTGATTTTGATGCTGCATGCCATTGAATTATACAGCCATAAGGCTGAAATTTTCTGCATAAATATACATGTTATAACAACTTGCTTTATTCAACTTCAAAGTACCATTTTCAGTCATAATTGATTGCCATAATCATTGATAATATTGATGATTTATCTTATGATTTACATGTTGATTTAGAATGGTTTATTTTCTGATAGAAACCGTTATCTTCTGCTGCAAATTAGGGACAAAAAGCTAAACTTGTTGATCCATACTAACATATATCATTGCAAGTTGGATTTTCTTGTGTCTCGGGTAGGTACAATCATCTAGAGAAGTACTATACCTTTGGGGCAACAATCACTTGACTTACAAGTCATCTCTTCCCACATTTAAATCCATTTAGATTTGACCTCTAGGGGATCCACTTCCATATCCATTCATCTACATCTCATTCCCCCTAGGGTCACCGAGATCGCCTCCCTAGAGTGACCTAGTCACCCTTGAAGTGCGAGACCTACATCGAGGTGACATTGGGTGTAGGATTCCCAAGTTGTAGCAATTGATTTTGTGGTTGGGTCGAGATTTTCCCAACCTACAAATTGTGCTATAACAGGCACCTCGAGCAAAAAGAAACTAAAAGAAATTTGATACTGCAGCATATATTTTCTTACAATGTACCAAACACAATATCATTGTAAGTAGCCCTGGATCTGTCACAAACAAATGTGTTTGTACTCCATTTTCCTCCCAAGTACACCATATAAAACTTTCATTTGACATTTGGAACCATATTATGCATCATAAACCTGCTTTTGGACAGTTGGCGATCCATGAACAACTCTTCAACATTATGAAGACTAGCATTAACGTCTATCTTCTTCACTCTGGTTTGTCTCCTTTTAATGCACTTCAACACTTTCAATGCATTTGGAACATGTTAAGACCTTAGCTTAACTTGAGCATTATCCTCTTTGACACCTACAGACCTTTGAGAGCATACTGACACTTTACTTTATGGTTTGGGTATTTTACATTTTCATACAACGAGCTATATCCCACATTGGCGCTGGAGTTGACTTCATGTGTATTTATATGTAGAGGCCTTTTACTAAGTGGTCTATGCATTGAGCATGACTTATGCCTCCTTCTAGGCTCCTCCATGGTGGCTTTGTGTTTGAACCTTGGTATTTGACTTGGTGTTATGACTAATTTGTGTTGTGTTGTTGTTTGGTGCTTAGCTCGATAGCTCGTGGACTTGGCTTGAATTCTTGATAGCTCAAGGCTTGACTTGGAGATTGGGCCTTTGGGCCCAATATATTTGCAAAATGAAAAAACAACCATGCACAAGCCCGAGAGCCAATTTTGGATATTTTTCATTATGAAAAGAGCGAAACCTCAGGAGTGCTACAAAATGGCCAATGTGTCAGAAGCACTAAAAAATCACCCATAAATTGACGTAAAATTTATATGGTGATAATAATGCCTACAAGCTCATTGATTATGGTGGACATCCTCTTTTAGAGCATCACAATGGGCTCTACCTTAAAAAGTATTATGCATAGGCCATTCAGCCACATGATGCTTTGTACATAGGTTTGTTTTTGTTTGGAGTGGTTTGTTTTTATTTTTGTGTGTATTGAATGTCTTGGTTCATTTCTTATCATGCTTTATGCTTGATTTGCAGATGTCATCATCCAACTCAGTCTATGTGGGATATGTTTATGGTGCCATCCGTAGTACCCGGAACATCGCTTCTATCGTTTGAGTGATATTTTCATCCACTGATGAGCTCATGAGTTCAAGAGGTGTTTACCTTGTACTTGCAACCAATAACATTATAGAATATAGTTATTTCATTGAACTATTGTCTGAGGGTCTTTCCCTTGGCATTCTTCATTTAGTTGTCAGGTTAGACTCCCAGCTTGTGGTCTTATAGTTAAATATCACATATAGCATCAAACATCTCATCCTATTGCGTAAGTATTTGAGGGTGTGTCTTCTTGAACGTTATTTTGAGTACGTCGATTATTGTCACGTTCTAAGAGGGTCTAATATGATGGTTGATTCATTGGATAACTATGTGTTAGATTAGAATTTGTCTCATTAAATTAAGTTCTTAGCATGCATGTACATAAACATGGGTTATCAATCACATCATTAGAGATCCATAAGTAGTAGCTGATACAAACACACACACACACCAAAAAGTGCTTTACATCCTATACAAAATTGGGGCTCTACTAGCCTCCTGATACAAGCAAGTTTCGACCAACTAATATTTTTGTCTAGTACAAAAATGGGGATACCATTTCCTATTCATCATGATGATGACTCCATGGTAGCATAAGACTTCCCGAGCCACCTTTCGGAGAAGTCGACGAAAAGGGCAGGAACACCTTCCGCGTGTTGTTGTAGGTGTGGCGACATCACATCCTTTGGTGTGGGGGGGACTCCCATGGTCATCCCCTCCAAGTTGTGGTGTACATGACACAACTCTTCACTTTTTTCACCTCCCTCCCCCTCTGATGACTCCTAGTCACTACTCTGACGAAGACCTCAGTCCCATGCTTCACGATGCTCTGGTCCTACATCTATGACAAAAGCAATTTGTGTCATTTACATTGAACCCACTAAAAATATCATAGATCCCAAAACTACAAAAAGATTTGAAATATGAAAAACCCAAAAATACACTTACCCATGGGGCCCCAAGCTTCACTCGGTGGGAGCGGAAGCTCCAGATCCTACCTGAAGTCAGTCCCTACATGATGGAAATCCTTTATACTTATGATTTGATGACACCACCAAATGGTGAAATGAGTCCCGCAGTGATTTGGATGATGTCCCCCTGGTACTCTCCCCATGTGCTATGGAGTCTGACCATAGCACCATCCATGGGTCTTGGGGTGCTAGCTGAGGTACCTGCTCCATAAAAATGGTCACAAGCAAGGAGCCATACCCAAACTTACTCCATTTCCCTCTCTTGCATTGAGACAATTGTACCTTCATGTTTGCTAGGACACCCTCACATCAGTTGAAGATAGTTGGCTCCAGGCACATCAATGCCACCCGAATGTTCGACTTAGTCTCTAAATGTGATGTTTTCGACCTCGTTGCCCGGGTTCTACTTAATAGTATGGTATTGATCAACAAATCCACAATATATCTGATTGGGATCTTGTCGCTTGACCAGTGTGAATAATACCAACAATACTGCTCAATATAGTCCATCATAGAGCGATCATCTCCACATAGCGCATAATCCACTTTCCATGGAACACCCCTTCAGGGAAATTCATTATAGAAGTACACATCATCCATGTTCGGCTGCAATACCTTCCCCTAGACTATGAAGAATTCTTGGTTGGGGTCCCAATACTGCACCAATGTATGCAGTAAGTACTCGTGGGAACCTAGCAGTGGGCATCAAAATAAATTCAATAACCCACAATCTTGGAGAGATGTCAGAGTAGTTGCATCTTCCTGAAAAACAAATTCATCATCCTCATGGGCCCTTTCTTTCCACTCAATCATATTTTCTATCTATCTGCACATCCATGCAAAAAAAAAAAAAAAACATGTGAACGAACAAATTCATCAGTGACCAAACCCATTAAAGGAAAACCTGAAAACCCCAACCCACGACATGATGATCTATGGCACTTTCTTAGTTCATTGCGTGATTCCCTGATGGCGTCATGTGGCTAGTCACATGATGCCACCATGATGTCATGCGATGAGTTTCTTAACTCCTCACGGTCATCACATGATGATCCTTCAAAACCCTTGCCTTCTCAGTGCTCTCTCAGCCACTAGCAAATTGGGCCTTTGGACCACCCATTTCGTCAACAAATCCCATGAAAAAGACAAGGAAAATGAATATGGGGTTATAGTTGTTACATGGATCATACGACATGTCGAATGGTTGAGCAAATCCCCCGCAATGAGCTCTATACACCTACACTTGGAGGAGAGTTTTTCTCCACAAGCTCTCCACTCACCTCTCTTTGCAAATGTTGAATAACATTTTTACCATGGTAAGTCTTCTTTTATAACACTTTGGGGAATTAAAATTCTTTTTTTCACATTGAGACCAAGTAAGTGGGTTTTATTTAATTATTTGAGATTGTTGTTATTTAATGGCATTTTTAATTAAATTGACCTCGAAATCTAGTTTGTATGCTTTGACAGGATTACAGGGAATTGTTTTTTATGAATATGACAACTTTCATTGAACTTGAGGTACGTGTTTTTCAAAATGACATATAGGGATAGGTTTTTCCCTACATTCACCATTATGCATTATTAACCGTCCATTCTTCCATCACAATGCGTTAGGTTCGATCCCATCAGGTTGCGACATTAGCCACTTCATTTTTGCACATCGTAACTTGCACTGTAGTGACTACTCTCCATAGGTTCCCTAGTTAGCACCTGGATTTCCATTTGGTTCCCATGTTGAAATTTCCTGTAGGCCCGGGAGCCCTCCTGTACCCCCACCATGACTTGATCATTAAGCTTCATTCTCCTCTCTTCATCTATATTCTGGCCACATCCCAAGGGGGTTCCCGAAATTTTTATGTTGCTTAATGGTATCCTATGCATTTTTTGTTTGCATCATGCCTCTTGTCATTGTGTTGTTGTTTGCCCAGATCCCACTTACAACCATCGCAATAGCTTTGACCATATGCCTCTTGCATTATTTGGCCTTTGTTTTGCATCCACCTTCCCATGGAAAGAAAAAAATGCTAAGAATGGATCTCACTTGCCATTACCATTTGCATTCATCTTTCTTAGGTCAGTTCCATGTGCTTGGAACATAGGAGCATGTTGTTAAGCCACTTGTTCTCTCCATACGAGTATCCTTTTATCTCTTTTTTCAGATTCGTAAAAGGACACGAAAAAAATATTATCGAGTACACTTTTATCTCTTTTTTCAGACTCGTAAAAGGACACGAAAAATATACTATCGAGCATACTTTTATCCCTCTTTTGTGCTCGTTAAACCATGAAGGAGATAAAAAAAAACACAAAAAAAAGAGGGTTTTTTTACCATTGGTCTATTCTCAAAATGGCAGCGTCAGTTGAGTCTCCCTTTAACATGGCAGATGTTTGAGTCCTCATAATACAATTAGATTTTAGCTTGCCTATGAGCCATCCCAGTAATGTGAGTCAAAGATACTCCTTTAGTTGGTTACTCTTCTAGTCATCATGGAGAGTGCTTCAATGCCTTCTGTGTTGTTGCACTGTATTCGTCCAGCTCTTGCATCTTGCTTCCAAGTCACCATTGTGTTGTGCTATATGTTCAAGGGAGGTTTAAGCCTGAGTTGACCATCTGTTTTTTTGTTGATTTTCTGAGTCAGCCATCCTTGTGCCAGTTGTACTTTGGGATACTCTCTCTTCACATCATCTCTCAGTGTATGTTTCATGTAGATTTACAGGGGATCTCTTCCCCTCGACTTCATCACATTATCTAGCAGACAAATATAGAAACTAGCTAGTACCTTGGAGCTTGCAGTCCTCAGTGGTAGGTCTACTCGTGATCGATAGTGGGTTCACATCCCTGAATCTCGATAGATTGATTTCGTGAGTGTTCAACATCAACTCCTCTATTTAGACTCACCAGATTGTACTAGGTACCTTGGGGTCCATATTCATCATCGATGGGTCCCCTTGTGTCTGCTAACGGTATACATCAATAACCAATAATCAAATGGTTTCTACCATGCTCAACATCAACTCATCTATTCACATGATGTAGATTCGTACCATCGGGGTTTGGAATAAAGACCTTGGAATTGGGGGACACATAATTCCTTTACAACATCCCCTCTCGAGTTGTGATGGAGTATATCACTTACCTATGAGTACTTTGAAGACTTTGGGGGCACTTTCCTTAGTGCTTGTTGTCTTCCTGGTGTCTATATATTGTGTCATATATCCACATTGTATTTGTTGGTGGCCATGATTGTATTCATGACATAGATCCACATTGTATTATCTCATGGATTTGATCTTATCAATGATATGGATCCATTGTGTATTATTCCATGGCCATGGTCTTGCATTTCATTTCATGGATCTAGACTGTATTGTTTAGCGACCATGCTTTGATACTCTTCAAAGTCTGAGTATGTATACCTAGGGGATGGTTTATATATGCATTCATCCTTGGAATTTTATTACAAGTACTCTTTGTCCTCCATACATCCTTTTCTCTCTCCTCATGCTGCATCACATGGGAACTATTTTATTGTAATGTGTTTTGTCCATTCATTCCTTTTCTAACCTCACACATTAGGGAGCATATGTTATAGACTTAATTTCCACCCTACATGGCCTGAAGGGAAATCCAGTAGAAGATGAATGCCAAGACACATCTCTAGCTCAGGATTTGAGACATTTTTTAGGGTTGTCGCGGGTCCAACACGAGATAACTAGCAACAATAGTCATTGGTCATCTATAGTGAAACAAGCGACAATCCCTGCAACCTTTTAGATTCGAAGAGTTACGAAGAGGTAAGTGATGGATGTGTTGTATCTTCATGGAATGAGCCTTGGAACTCACATCATTCGAGTATCCATTGGGTTCTAGAAGATCTAGAATATCTTCCAAGCCTCTTCCAAGGATATATATAAAGAAGAAAAGTCTTGAGCATGGGGAGGAAGAATCATTTTCATAGTTATGTTGTTCAAATATATAGGAGCTTCTCCTATTCAAAGCAACCACAACCAGATTTCCTATTTTGGTTAAGAAGTTGAGGAGGAGAAAGAAGCAAGGAGCAAAGGGGAATGCATCTACATCCAAGGTATGCTAATTGATGTATTTCCTATATTTCATTAATAGATCATTGGTTTTCCCCTAAATATGTTTGTATTTGATTTACAAATGTTTAGATCTAGTCTTATAATGCATAGATCAGGAAAGATCTAGTGAATTTTATTTTACTAACACTATAAGAATAGTAGATCGGTAGTTATTTGTCTCCTTGTGTACAAGAAGCAGATTACAAGAGCTGGAGTTGGATCTCAGGAGTTGCATCAAATGGATACACAAGGACAACCGTCGGTTGAAAGGTATGTTTACCACCCTTCTTGGTTGAAAGGAAAATAATTTGCTTGCATCTAGGGAAACCATAAAAAGTATAGCCCCACTGTCTATCTAGGATCAATATGCAGGTCCTAAGGAGATATAACTTACCATATTGGTGATATTTCTCCAATAAGACCGAAGACCATAAAATGAAAGAGAGACCTGGAAGACAAAAGAGAAATAGTCAAGGGTTAACCTTAGGTTTCACAAGTTTCTCGGAAAAGAAAATGAAAAATGACTAAAGAAGAAAGGTGGCAAGGGAAATAATAAGGTTGCTACTTGACTTACTGTGATGGAAATATTTTAACCCATTACTTACTTTTTGAAAAATCATGTGTTGATGGTTGTTGTTGTGCTAGAGGTGGCATAACCAATGTAACCTCTTCATGTTGATATGTCTCAGTGATCTTAAACAATTCTCCTCTTAACCATTCTTGTATGCACTCCCTCATTGGAGAAACCATTATTTCCTGCTTGGTTTTTATTTCAAATAGTTCATTCTCGATTTCTCTTAAATCAATACTTAATTGGTGAAATGTGTCCTCAATATCATTTTTTCATATATCGGACAAGTCACCTTTCAACCTCATATTTGGAGAATTCCACCGAGTCACTAAACTCACTTTCCCATGCAACTTTTAATACTTCAAGTTGATCCAATAGTTTCTCTTTAGACATAACTATGGTATCCATTAATAAATTAGGGCCATCCAATTCTTTTGTAAGATCAAAAAGTTTTAGAAATAGATCACCTCTTTTGATTTTCACAACATCTAATTCAAACAACATTTCTCTTAAACATTTAATCCTTTTCATCCACCAAGCATTGATTTGCTTCATTCAAATACTGGAGGGAAGATTATGTTCTCTTCTATGGGTATCGCTTAAACTTGAAACTTTCGCAAAAAAACGTTCCCACAACTTCCTTGTAGAAAGATTTGTTATTTTGTAGATCCTTTTGGAGATATTCTCTAAAATGCATAATCCTTGTTGAAAAATAGGTTTAACTCTGTTCTGGCTCCCATATTTCATAGATTACATATATTATTTTTTTGTATTTGATCCAAAAATCGAAGCTTAGCAATTACACACTATGACCTCAATTTTATCAAGACCTTTTTCTGACGGTGCATGTGAATATGAAAATGACAAAGACTTAAAGAATTAAGAGAAATAACAGATAGCACAAAGAAATCAAACCATCAACCAATTGTACACAAGAAGTTGATAATGGAGTTCGACAATCTCACCTACATCTTCGGGCCTTTGTCTTCAGTGAGGGAGGATTTCTCTATTCAAAATTTCAATGCTTAAAATATGTATTATAATCAAATCATATAGGGCTCT